>JAYMTI010000033.1:0-33631 GCA_036897505.1 Pelargonium transvaalense | reverse complement strand
AACTTTGTAAGCTGTACTATCTTAGCAAGCAGGCCAATAGCTAGGGAACTCGGCCAAAGAGGGTACTGATACAGTTGTTAGCTAGCAAGGGAAGCACACTCTCTAATTGTCTTTGGAGCTTTAGGAATTGTAGCTAATGGAACCAGATTCTATTCCTTGTTGTAGTTGTAGCACGGAAAGTCATATCTAGTCGAGAGTACTTATCCGATATATTTCAAAGGGCAGACAAAGCTAAGGTTCTGTTGAAAACTGGGATTCGGGAATTAGCGCCTAGCAAATTAGAATAAATACACAATCTCCTATAAGTCAGAAACTTAGATAAGTGCTTAATAAGGTCTAAATCTACATAAGGCTTTCAGGATTTTCTTTTCAATGTAAAGGGTGTAATTCCTTATCCAAATAAATAAACTAAAACAAAGTATAAAGAGACACATAAAGTGAGTTGGTAAAAAGCAGCTTGCTTTGATTTTTGGTTGTTGTAACAATTTCAAATTGATATGAGAGACGACTTGTATTTATAAATAGGTGTATTTTTGTTCATCTGACAATGAGTTTTATTAGTAGGAAACCTACTTCTGTAAGTAACGAAATGATTAGCTTGTAATATAGAAATTACTATACTTTATAACCATCTAGGGGCTTTTTTCCAATCCGCAGGAATCCCAGCTCAGTGACTCCTTTTGTTTGGTATTATCCCTACAAATAAAAAAGGATTACATTATCAGTTATACAGCAACTAAAAGAACTTAGGTAATTATAGAATCTATTTCCCTGGGCAGGATACCCTGTCACTCTTCAGAGATCCGTTTATGATGCCTATCCTTATTATGATATATACAACGATGATAACTTGTACTACTAACTCAAAACATAGAATGACCCTTTAGTATGAAAACAAGTAACCTAATTAAGTTCCATATCTTATTCTTAGTAAAGGTAAAGGGAGCCTCTAAAAAAAGGACAGTGTAATTATCAGATCCGCGTCCAAAGAAGAGTTTTAGTGAAAGCAAGAAATTAAGGCATGAAAGCATCCTTTCTCAAAACAGGATTCCTTATAAATTGAAAGATAGTAAGTCCCACCTAAGGCTAGATTCATTTAGGTTATGCAAGCAGTACTAGAAAGTAACACTTATTCTAGAATTTGTCCAAATGCAACCTATTTTAATGAAAATTCTGATCAACTTTATTACATTACCTGTTTACCATAAGATACTGAAGCTCAATAATAGCATACCTAACTCCTTATTATATTACTTGGACAAACTCCAAATCTAATAACTCTTCGTACCTAACTGGTATATAAGGCTTATTATGAAACCCTAGAATAGGTAAGTTAACTAGCTCATATCATATAAATTCTGCGGTGTCTCCTCTTAAGCTAAGCATATACTTAATTAAAACCCCTAGGCAATACTCTATTATAAATGCTCCCCTTGCCGCTCAGTACTGTTTTTTTGTTAAACCTGTAAATGATCTATACCTTATACTGTTTTATAACTCCTTAGTCAGCATATACTCCTTTTGCTACTAAAAGAGGGACTCTCTCCTAATAAATCCAGGAATAAAAACAAAAAAGAGAACCCTTACTTTCCCTTTCCGGCTTTGGCCTGTCTAAAAAGAAGCTTCGTCTCAAGAGTGGGGCTGTGTTACAAATGTAAAAAAGCACTAAAAATTCTCACTTAATTACGGGAATCTTCAAGTTGACTCAGTTAAGGTAGAAAAAAAAATGGCAGCTCAGAGCTTCGTTAAAAGTCCAAGTTATCCCTAGAAAGCAAGTCCAACTCCTAAAATTAAAAGCTAAGTTTTTTCCAAATCAATTGATATTTTTTTGTTGAGGATAGAACACTTTTTATAGCTACATCCGAATAAATAATTTGCAATTTAAGTGTAGTAAAGTTCCCAGCAAGCTTATATACTAAATCTACTAAATACCATGGATTTTATAAGATGTGGAAATATGCTGTAAATAATAAAAAGTAACTGTCGCTTTTAAAGTACTGCCGGGTTCCAGGAACTATATAATAAATTTTCCAACCGATATAAAAAATTTCGTAGGGTTTCTCTAGAAAACTAATCTAAGGTTTGTCAAAAGAGCAACTCCTCGTAGCGGGTGCGATTGAAAACCTGTTCAAGTCTAATTCTTTGGAGAGGCTCATTTTTAAAGACGCTTGGTAGCAGATGGAAGTAAAGACCCAAGAAGTTTATTTAACCTCTAAGGAATTTTATATGCTTTACTGAAATTTAGTAAGCGTAAAAGCTCTGGGCAGGAATTACTGTATTCCTGTTGGGAGGACCCTGGCTAACAAGGAATTCCTGCAGAGTAGCAAGCCGGGGGCTGTATTATCCGTAATAAAATATTAAAAAGTGAAAGCTTGTCTACTCGAGAATTAAGAAAATCCTGTCTACGAATAGTATACTCGTGATATACTAATATTACTAAGCAGTTATCTTTCTAAAACTAAAAAGCGCCTCCCGGGTATCTCACAGCATAACGGACTTTTTTTGTTTGAAGACTCGCGAGTGCTTAGATTTCAGAATTATGATATAGTTAGATTCTGTGATTTATCCTAGTTTCCAGGGAATTTTATTGGTTTATATGCTATTGTATTCTACTATAGGTAATTACTTTCCTTATATACTCCTACTGGAATAAGAATAAGTGCAACTCCGGTTGTGAAATAGGATTCCCTTATTAAGACCGCAATAAAAAAAAAAGCAATACCTTTAAATTACCACCCATATCTGGAAGAAAGTGCACATTTTTTTTTTAGTATGTAAGTATAACTTAGCCTTTCCCTATACTAGTTATGATTAATCGTAATAGATAGTAACATAGTTTCGGGATTTTAGCTTGACCCTAAGACAAAGTAGAGTAACATTTGACCTGCTAGGATACCTTGACTATATTTTTTATTGAGGGATACCCGTAAAAATAACTAAGGTCCTGGAATGGAATAGATACAACAATTTGAATTATAACCCTAGAATTCCTTATATTATAGTGGCATCGCATTAAACTAGTCTACAACTTTTTAACTTTCTAAATGAAATTTTATCAAAAATTTTGTATAATATGGGTTTTAGACTCTATTATAGTTGTAACTCCTTGTCCAAGTACAGGGTCCTGAACTCTTAAGCATTTCTACAATACCGCTGGTAAATATGAATCAAATTACGGGCGCTCCTTTTACTCTAATTTATTCTATACCACTCACGACTAGACTAAACGGGTCCGATTAAGTTCAAGTCTAAAGTTCATTTTTGTTCATAGTTCTAAGGAATTTTTATTTGCTTAGAGTGGGTAGAATATTAGGTCTAAAAGTTGAGGATTTCCGAGTATTTAACCGTTGGGTCGAGCTCTTTTTTTATAGAAATATATTCATTAAAGTACGAGTAGAAAGTTGACTCCTTGCGACCTAATGTATCTGCTATTAGAAAAAAATCACAAGAAAATCTGGGATTCTTTTATAAAATAACTTTCCAAGTTAAAAAGCACTTATAGTGTGTAGCGGATCTCCTTATCGGATTAGGTCAGGAAAGTAATAGGAAACTAATTCTAATACAAAGCTTACTATATATATATTCCTGTTCTGGGCGCTTAATTCAAAAGTTTTATCCTCATATACACAGGAATAACGCTAACTAAATTTCACTGTTTACTCCTAATTTATTTCTTACAAAAAACCGAAACTAAGCTATTAAGCTTTTGTAAATTTATTGGAGTGGTGGGACATAATAATAAGATAGGGTACAGAAACCCTGAATTAAAATAAGAAATGAAATCACTTTTAATATCTTTACTCGATCGTTTAGCGTTCCCAGTCTTGCAAATTCGAAATAGCCACGTTACCTCTCGACCCGCTTTCTAAAGCGTATCCTACTTTCCTAGTGCCAAACAAAAGGTTCACCGACCACACTAAATGAATAGGGAATAAAAATTTATTAAACTAGTTGAAATAGAACAGGAGTCTTATAATCTTATAATAAAGAGGTTTGCATAGGTATTGGAAATTAGAAAAGAGTATTATAAAGATAAGTCTATCCCGGCCGGATCCCAACCTAAATGTGAGGTTTTGCTATACCCCAAAAGCCTCGAGTATTTTACTCATTCTAAACCGAGTTTTTAGTGTAGAAGGATCCTATAGAAGAGACATATTTTGTTCACATGTTTAAACATTTAAGCGTTTCCAACTAGTATTCGTATAGCTTTTAATTATTAAAGAAGTCTCTCGATTCTATTATTATATTCTAAATAGTAATTAATATGGATTTCTGCCTGTGTAATTGTAATTTTGCCCTTTGGAGCTGCAGTAGAAGGGCCCCTTTATAAAGATTTGTAACTTGTCTTGGAGTTAGGTTTATTACTGATGAACTAATAACATTTTAGTCAAGGAAGTACTCTACTTTTGTCACCTTTCCCTTATATTTATTATAAGACAAGGATTTTCCAGCTATTAGATTCTTCTTTTGGGTTTTGGGTGTCGGCATCCCTCATTCTTTCTAAGCTAGGATTGAATGCCTAAACTTTATATCAATATAATAAGGGGTTTTCTTGCAACTAGTATCGGACAAAGGGGCTCGGGCTAGTATACCCGTGTTTGGGTTTATATAAAAGTGCAGTTCTTAATAACTACGGGGAGGGTTTCCCTTAGGTATAGAGTAGTTTTTAGAAATTACGTGAAATAAAGTTTAACTTCATTTTTTTTCTACCTATTTTATAAGGAAAACACAAGAAACATAATTAAGCTAGGGTATTACACAATATTGCTTGGTACAAGTAGCCGTTTTCTTTTACGGGCATTTCATGTACAGGTTTTCCTTAAGGTACTTGCGGATTTGGTATTATTTGAAGAGGGATGAACCTTTGTAATACTTAACTTTTTGGTTCAGGTTCGGTCACATAACTTAGAATTAAAAATCTACTGTTTTATTATTTTATTACAAGCTGCATAGAGAAAAGCTTTAATTATATACAACTAATACCTGCCTTTTCGACTCAAAAAAATTATTTTCTACTATCACTTGACTGAAGTTAGGTCCTGCTATTGTATATTCTAAGTAGGGATTCCCCTTTCTGATTTACTTTCAGGCAGTTAGTCCAGTGTTTGGTATTTCGTAATTTCTAGTCTTCAATTAAGAGCCCTTTTACACACTCCCTGCAACGGGTACAAGAGAAATCCAGTATAAGTCGTAAACTCTTTATGAAATAAATAAAAACTGCCGCTTACTAGTTACTAGAATAACTCTCCTTTGATTGCTATATTATAACTAAGAAATAACAAGGTTAATATAAATTATAGGAACTCCTGCTTTACTCGTGAGTACTCTAGGAAATTCCTAAAAATTTGAGTTATTCCCAAAAAAGGTTTCCAAAAGTGGGAGCTCCCTGAAGTAAGGTATTCCATAGGAAAGCTATTAAAAGGAAAGGTGTCTCGATTTTAGTTTACAAGGACTGGGTTTGAGTTCTAGTTAATCCAGGATTAGTTAGTACAAATATTGCATGTTCCTATAAGTTTTGTAAGGAGTTTCAACTAGATCTCCAAAATACCTAGAGCTTTCCAGGTCTCAACATTTTAGTCCCTTACTTAAGAGTAATTGTCAGAAGCCGCGCCTATAGGGTGTTCTAAATATTTCCGTTAATTATTAGTTAAGTCTCACGTAGATTTTAAAACAGAACTTTACTCTGGTACTTCGGATCCCTGCGCTAATGGAGGGCATAGATAGAAGACTCTTAAATTCCGTTTTTTTTTTGCAGTATCCCGCACAAGGGTTGGTAAAAATAGAAACTGCTTGAAATGTGTGCTTTAAACCTTGACGAGAAACCACTGCATAACCCCGCTATAAAGGCCGAGAAAAAACCCATTCCCACAGCATACTCAAAACTAACTCTTTTAGATTTTTAAAACTACAGTAGCAGAAGAAAAAGGACTTCTTACCATTAATTAGTTTTAATTCTCTTTAGCTCTAATGTAACAATCTCCCGACGAGTTTAGTTTAAAAAAGTAAGCCCCAAGCACCCTCGAAATGAGTTAAAGATCCCTATATAAGGATTTGGCGTACTAAAACTAGAATTCAAACTCCTGAATAAAACCCTATAATTTACCCGTACACAACCCCAAGTCTCTGGTATTTTTTTAACTTAACCTAAAAAAATATTCTAAAAGATTTTTTCTGTAACGAGTACAGGGCGGCAGTCTAAATGCAGGCAGTAAGTCCTTTGGGTCCTGACAAGCCTTAGTATTAACTTGGGAAGAGGGTTTATGTCCCCTTTTGTAATAGGAAAGCCCTTAAGAATTTATACATATAGCAAGAGCTAACTTACGGATTTTTTCCTAAATAGTGGGTCAATCTATAAAAGAATTTTGGTAGTATGCTTAAGGGGGGATACTCTAAGGATTTATAAAGCTTTGGTATACTAAGTAAAGGTAAAGAGTAAAAAAAGAACTTTTTTATTAATAACAATGTAGGCCTCAAGAAAACCGAGGAATAAAAGGAATTTATACTCAAAAAGGGATACCTCCTTGTAAACTGTAACAAATTAAGCAAACGGAAAAGACACCAGGAGCTCCTAAAGCACGTTATAGACTTCGAAAAGGCCTTACAATTAGTTTGTAATCCAAATTACTCCTTAATATAAATTCTGAAATAGCCCTTTATAAAGGGTATCCCTTGAGCATAACTCCCACATTAGGCGCCCCTATGCTTTTTGGTTTTCTTTTAGACGGGCCCTCTAAGAAATAAAGGCCTCGCAGTTATATTCTGTAATTAACTCCTGATTTTTTTTAATTAGGAAGAACTTTTTGAACAAACAAATAGGTATCTCACGAGGAATATGCCTCAGCTTACAAAGCCCTACAACTCCCTGTATATATTAAGGGACACCCATTATGTATAAGAGTCGCAGACATAGAGTAGAAGTAAGGCATATGAAGAGCTGTAGTTTGTGGACGAAGTAATATTACAATTTCTATTTGTATTGTAGCAAAAAACTGACTTTAAACCCTTGTTCATCAATAGGCGATTAAAACATTAGAATCTTTTCTATGCTATTTTATAATAGGGATACTTATTAGTTAAGGGCTATAGCACTGCTTTAGTTTAAGGAATAGAGTAGAGGGGCTCTACTAAAAAGATGCACTTGGCTGGTTTTATAACTAAGAAATTCTGGAATAATAAGACTGTTATTTAGGTAAATACTTCCAATAAAGACTGACGAAAGGATTTTGGACTAAAAGCAAACAATATCTCTATAATAAATAGCGTTTTCACTAGTTTAGATTGCTATTTGGGGTTAGGGTCAATATTTCCTTAGTAGCTATCAGTAGTATCGCGGAGAGAAACCTTAAAGAGCGGAAATGACACTCTATATCTATCTTTTCCAGGGTTTTTTTCCTTTTATATTCCCTCATGAGCAGGAATCCCTTTATTCAGGTTTCAGTGTATCCCTTTCTTTAATAACTTGTAATTTCAAGTAATGGAACAAGGTATGTAATTATGAAGACTTAGGGACAATCTCATAAGTTTCCTAGCTTCCAAGGAAGAAAGAGTAATAAAGATCGACGGGTTCTACTTTCCCCATTTATCTTATGATGAGCATGTATTGCCGAGAGTAGGTTTATCTTTATAAGGGTATGAAATACGTATTAATTGTTGAGAAAAAGGTTCTAATTATTTTATTGTAAACTTAATGAATTACCTACTTTTTTAAATCTGTGTGTGAGTTTCCTAACCAAGTCCACTTCGGGTAATGTACTCTTCTTAGGACCAATCTAACTAACCTGTCAATGTAGGACCCTTTTCTTGTTGTACCAATTATAAGGTATTCCCAACCTAACTAGAAATCCGAGACAGAAAAGGTATTCCTAGGTATTAGTTATTTTGCTAGATGGTAACCTGGCGAAAAGCTGTTGCAGCTAGATTCTATTGTTCGATATTCCAATCCTTATTCTACAGGAATTTAGGGAAGTCACTCTCTTAATCATGTGGGATGGCATGTGTTGCTAAGAGGTGTTAAAGATTCTTCTACTGTAAAGTAAAGCATCTCTATTTCCTTTGTAAGCAAGGGAAGTTTATCTTTATCTTGATGCTAGATGGCAAAGGCGAGCTTGACCAATGTCTTAATTTCCTAACTTGTCAATTTTTTTGTATTCTGTAAAACCAATCAATCCTGTTCACGCTCTTAAAGTGATGGTATCGCTCGACCGAGTCTATAGTGCTTTACCAAGGAAAACTTCTTCATTAGAGTACATTTTTCTAATGGGAGATTCTAGATAGTAAAGTATTCTAACTAAATTCTAATTCCTGGTTTTGGAGATTGTGTTTTAATGGAAAGCAGGCTGACATTGCAGTGAATTGAAGCTAAATTCCTTAAATGAGTGAGTACCCGTTTATAGTAGTTGGAGTAATGTCTTTTTTGGGAATGTCCTTGTAGGCAATGGAGTTCAAGACATAAACCGGATTCCTGGGATTGTATTCACATGAGGGAAATACTTTGCAGCAAGTGTAGCTTTGAGAGACCCATTTAGGAAAGTCATAATTCTTAGAAGTACCTGGATAATTAAGTCTGTAACTATCTTAGGAAAGAAAGGTCACTCAATAGCAGGCGAAGTCCAAAGCTAGTGTTTTGAAATCTTACTGAGCAATCTTATTCCACCAGTCACAGTAAGGAAGGAAGTGTGCTAGTTCAAGGGCTTAGGATATTTAAGGATATTAAGTGAATGTCCTTTTATGTTTTATGTTAGAGAGTTTCCGCTTTAACGATAAGCTACGGGGTACGAGAGGAATGTCCCTTAACAACTAACTACTTTAAACTCTTAAAATTCCTTTCCTATAGAAGACTCCTAGCAACAATAGTAACCCATAACTAATTCCGTTGTAAACTCTCGAGTTCCTGGTAATCCCGTACAAGACAAGGAAGCCCAATCCTTAAGGAGCCGGTACCACTCTTTCTGACTCACCTCAACCTCACTCCTATAGCTCTCAAGATCAATAAATAGAAGTCATGATGGAAGTCTCCTAATAAAGTACAGATTTTTTTTCAAGGTCTTATTCTAGCTCTGAGTAAAGCTATTTCATTAAAATAAAGGAGTCTAAGAGAGCTGTTATTATAAGAAATTCCGGGTAAAGAGTTCCTACTTTTGTTACAGCTAGCATTAACAACATGGAAGTTAATTAACAGGTACTATGCTTTTTTTTCGAGTCAGCGAGTCTGTAATCTCTTCTCTAAGGTAAAAGCATTTCCAAGGTACTAATGGTACTAATAGTTGTCTCGGGTATTCCTTTTCGGTTTTTAGTTAGGGCAGTCCAAAGGGTTTTTCTGATAAAGGGGATGTTGCTGTCTTGTCTATAGTATCCGGCGAGTAGTAACCATTTATAAGGGTCCACGGCTTACCAATTTAACAAAGTAAGGGGAGTTTCAATTCAATAGGTGTTAAATTAGCAGCATTTTTGTTGAAAGTATTTTCCCAGATTTTCAGGTCTTTAGAGACGGGTTCTGCTGAAATTAAGATTTTCGGGAATACAACTAGAGTTAAAGAATTTCCGTTCATCAAGTTTTAGTGAAAGTTTTCCTTATATTCTGGGTAAACAGTTTTTTTAGAGAGCCTGGTATTTATTAGTCTTAGGTATTCCTAACTTCTGACTGAACAAGGTAAAGGCTTTAACTTTAAAAGGGGAGTTGTTTCCTTCATGTTGTTGTATTTATAGTATCTTGTTTATAGTATCCGGATAGAGATAATAAGTAATAGTATTTTGGCTCAAGGCAAGGATTCCTTTATAAGGTGAAAGAATTTGAACTAAATCTAATGTTTTATGAGTTAAATGTATCCAATACAGAGTACCTTCAAGATAAAAGGCATTTAATAACTTGAGGGTAGAGCTGGGCAAATTCATGAGGAAATGTCCTTACAATTCAGTTTTCCCTTTTTCAGCTTTTACAGGATACAATACTAGACTAAAGTCTTAAGAATTCTTTTCTTAGCTTGAGGGAATCCTTGCGAGCTAAAGGAGTTCACTCTATTTCTGCTAGAGAGGTTCTAATGGAAACCGGGCTTACATTGCAGGCGCAGGCAAAGAACTGATTCTATTTCCTTTGTTCTAGTATTTGAGAAGGAGATTCCTATTATTATGACGGAGAGTCACTATTGCTTTACTTGTGTAAACTTCAACATTTCCTGAACCTGTTGGGGTACTTTTCTGAAGGGGAATTGCTTTATCTTCAGCTTTTAGGATTAAGATTAAATAGAAATAGGAAAAATTTAAGGAATTAGAAAACAAACTATGTAAGGAGGTCCTAGGGTGAATACTGCAGTTTATGGGTTAAATGTACAAACAGCTTACTGAGTACCTAAACTAAAGGCGTTATAGTTATAATTCTCTAAATGGTATTCCTGTGTTCAAGGAATTGCTAATGGGAGGAAAACGGATTCTATAGATCCGTAGCTCTTGTTATAGTCCTAATTATTTATTTCCTTCCCTTACTTAGACTTTAGGAAAGAGACTCATAATTATCTTGACCTTATACTGATATAAGTAACTTATATTTTAGAAAGGAGTTCACAAGATTGATTCTTAATCTTATAAAAGGAGGTTCCTATTCTGCTTTTAGGACTGAGTAGATAGAAAGACAATTAGAAAAAAACTATGACCATTAAGGAATTGAAATACAGGGAATCCCGAGGAGTTACCGGATATAATAAAGTAGAGAATACAAAGAATTTTTTCTAAAGATTCTGTAAAGTTGAAGTCAGTCTTTCTGGTCATAATATGTCTAAGGGTTTCACTCTCAATATACTTATTAGGCCCTAACCTCCTAACTAAACTAAGGTTTACTCGGTAAAAAGGATGTACTCCTAATCTTTCTAAGGCACTATCTTCCTTAACGATAAGCTACAAAGGCAGGGAGAGCGGGTACGGCTAGGAAGACCCATAAGATTATGACTAAAATACAGAATATGAAGGTTACAGCTCTGGAGAAAGATCTGGGATTTAAGAAGTTAGGAATATCAAAAGTAGCTGTTGGGTGCTGTAGGGTATGCTTGTCTATTCATTATACCCTATTACTCCTCTTGTAGCAGAGTCCTCTTATTTCGCCTAGGAAGAACTCTTAATAAAGACATTCGGGAAAGTTGAAGTCTCATTTGTTTTCTAGTAAGGACAATAGTAGAACTAAAAAGGCAAGTCTGCTTGTTTTTCTTACCCGTTAAAAAAAAAATTCCTTTCTTCAGTTCCGGCTCTAAAGGTAACGGGGTATAAGGAGTGTCTTAAAACGAACACAAAATAGGTCAGATGTATCAACTTGCAAGGTACCTAAGCGATAAATGAAAGCTTAGATAATACTTTGGTATTGTTCTATTTAATCCAAGATTCCTCCTCTTAAGTCTTTTGGAAACTCTAAAATGTATAATATCTATAAAGTACCCCTTACTCCAGAATTTATTAGTTAAAGTAGGAAGGGGAGTCACAAAGAACGATTAAAGTTTATAGCAATTCTTCTTTGTTTAGCTCCGGATCTAGTGGAAGATAGGGATATAAATAGGTAATTCTGCAGTTATGTATTGGATTCCTTAACCTGGAAATAAGAAATCAGAGGAATTTCTTAACTAAAAGTACTAAAGGAAGGTGTAAGCATCTAAAAAAAGTTCTTTATGTAGGCATTCAAAAGAGGTGTTTAGAGTTTTGTATTTAATAAGTTATAGTAAATAGAAGGGATCCCTAGAGGTTTTCGCCGAACAAGGCTATAAACTAACTGAGTAGCTAAAGTCAGGAGCACATCTCCCTAAATCTTTTGTAGAAGCTGTTTTGGAAGAATTAATAAGGGAAAGTTTAAGACCTGGAAATCTAAGAAGTCCAGTTTCAGCTTTAGAGTATAAGGAAAAATCTTAACAACTAGTAATTAAGAAAGCCCGGAAAAGTGAAAATAAGGAAAGGTAGATAGATTTCTTAGTTGGATTTATTTAGAAAAGGGTTACCGGGATTAGAACTCTTGTGTTACTGTATTCTGGTTAAGGGCATTCAAGGAATATAAACTTAAAGAGTTGCTTTTGCATTCCTTATCTTTCTAGGTTTTTTGATTCGAGATAATCATAAGGATGTTAGGGAAACAGGCTGCAATAAGGCCTGGTGAGAAAGGTATACAGATACAGAGTTAGGCTACAAAGAAGCTGCAGATACAGAGGAAAGGTATAAGTAAGTCAAAGGTGGGTGCTATAGGGTTTTCCTAGGTCTTGCCGGGGTTTTTTTAGCGGATATTCATAATAACACAATAAAAGGGGGAGTCCATTCCGGCGTTTTAGCTACTTATAAGGATCAAAAGGAATTGTATATAACTAAGTATACTAGCCGGGGGTTCCTTCTCATTTAATTGAATTCGGGGTAAACCGGGGTATTTCTTAAGGTGTTATTATAAAGAGGACTCATAAGCAAGGGAGGACGTTCTTCCCCTATAAAATAAGGATCTCATTTTGTTAGTTTTAAAGCGCGATAAGCCAGGTATAAGAGTTAATAAGAGAAGTGCAGTAGGTAGGCATAAAAAGGTATTAATAAAAGGTAGAATCCATAAGAGTGTAGGTCTGAGTAAGAAACAGGTTATGAGTAAGAGTAACAAAGAAGTCAAGAAGAGGTTTTATAGTATAGGACTATAACTCACGTCTTCCTTGTAGCTAAAGGTAAATAATAAAACATGTAGGAAATCAAACGTAAAAGGCTTCAGATGGGACAAGCTTAAAGTAAAGTGTAGCCAAGCAAGTGGGGTAAGCAACCAAACCTTATATCCATGATGTCAAGTAGCTCTTCTTTTATTCTTTATCGGGTTATGCTTAAGGCAACTTGTTGCATTATGTTTCCCAGTTTAGATTTAAAAAACCCAGAAAAGACTAAGTACTAAGGAAAAGCACTAATTTGGAACTTATATGACCCCAGCAAAGAATGGGCCCCGGATTAACTCTTGTTATTTTTCCTAACCTAAAATTAATAAGAAAAGACAGAAAGCACACATATTAGGGGTGCACAAAGACTGTTCCTTAGACTATTTAAAACCCGATAAGCTTTCATGAAATGGCAACTTGGACTCCTGCTTTCTCCAAGTGTAAAAATCCGCTTCGTAAAAGGAGTTAAAAAGTCTTCTATTTTCTGGACTTATAACTGTGTAATAATTCTTCTTGAATTGAATGCCTCTACTCTATCTAGAGCTTTTTTTTCTGCAAAATTCCCATTTATTAAAATGAGGGCCTCACCAAGGCAACTTCTTATTAATAAAAAGCGTGTTATAGTTCTAAAACTGATAAGAATCAACACTCAACAAGATAGACTTTTAGGCCAAGTACCCATAGAGATTCTATTATTTTCTTGTTATAGTGCGAAAATCTTAAAAGCGCGTCTCTACTAGTTCTCCCTTTGGATTTTAGTGGAATACTATAAAAAAACGGATCTCACTTACTTATTCCCTAGAATCCTGCGTTTACAGAATAACTTAGAAAAAAGCACTTCGCTTGAAGCCTGCACATTATCAAGGAGCGTTTTTATAGTATTTAGAGCTTCCGAGAGCTAAACGAATTGCCTCAATGCCTCGAATTGGAAATAGCTTCCTGTTATTTAATAAGTGGATTTACCTGTTAGAGAGTCCAGAGCAGGATAAAAGGAGTTAGTTATACTTGGGTACTCCACAACGAAAAATATACAAGGATTCAGTCCCTTGCCAAGGAAGCTGGTCTATGGAAAACTCTAAATTCAACAAAGGATCCTGGCTTTTCTAAGGTTTATAGTTTGTATATTTCTACACGACTTATTCTTTCTAGACAGATTCTTCATAGTGTCAGGAGCCTCTTACAGAATATATCTTATGGGTCACAGGTGTAGGCGGGTCTTAAAGTCTTCATACTTCGCGCAGTATCTGAGAAGCGCCTGTTCTATTTTGTTATTATTACTACTTTAAGGAAATTTCCTAGATATTGAAGGCTCCGCGTTTGTCTAGAATAACACATAATACTTTTGCGACACCTCAATTGTATAACTAAGTACTTCAAATCAAGTTTGGTTTTTTATATTATTCCCGGATTTATTAGACTAAATGCCAAGTCTTTTCTACTAAGCGGAAACGCCCTACAGGATTAAAGGTAATAAATCCTTTACTTTTTAGGAGTTTCTTATATCCTACTATCCCGTTGTCAGCTACTCAAAAGGGGTTTTTTAGATTTGTGCTTGGATCTGCTTGTCAATAAATATAAGTTAGGAAACATACTCCTAATGCACACCGGGTTTAGCTCCAAGATTAGATGTTGTTAGAAGTCGAGAAATCTTATATTGACACAGAGAATTTTAAGGATGTGCTTACAATAAGCTTTTTTTTTTTAATTTCAACTAGGATTTAGATAGAACAATACTTTGTAATACTACAGGAAAGAATATCATTTGGGAATAAAGCCCTATACTTTTGCAGGACTTGTACTAGGCTTCTTTTTCCGCTTAGTAATTTCGTACTCATTAATCCCAAGAAATAGGTGAGGAATTTCTAAATAATAGTTAACCCTTGCTTTTATTGACTGTATTGTATTCAACTCTTCTGGACGGAGACATTACTATATTCACGGAGCCCCCGGAGATGCTCAGATAAGCGTATCTTTCTAGAGTGTGCAACTTTTGCCTTAACACGCGACCTAGGCCTTCTAACCCAAGCATTCCTCTATATTACCCCACTCAGTTCAAACTAGGTTCTTTGTTTAGCTCTACATAATATAATTGTAAAACAAACCTTTTATTTAGATTGAATTGAAGTAATATAATACCTTATAGAAAAAATTGTAATTAGCGTTCTAGTTTTCGTACTGAAGTCAGTATAACCTACTAAGTATATAGGTTTTTTCGTGCCAGAGATTAGTCAACCCTCTCAGATAAGCATAAGAGCTTTCTTTCAATGATTCGGCATCGACCCTAGCTTTGAATGTTTTGTTGGTTCAAGTCTGCTTAGTGCCCATATAAAACCTTAGGATTCTTTCTGGTGCAGCTGTAACTTCAGTATGCAATCTGGCAGCTTAAAAATAGTTTCGCTTTAATCGCTATTATTTTACTGTCTCTAGTAGTTTCCAAATAAGAGTCCCTTTTTCATTCACATTTAATAAGCTAAGTCGACTTGAACCTATGAAATTATATACATACAAGGACTTTGGTGTTTTACTTTAAGCTAAAACTTCCTTAAGGTTTTTTGTAAAATGTATTATCCATATTGACTTCATTTTGTCACCATCAATTCAATTAAGTATCTTATATGAGCCTTGTTAGCGTATTCAGCGTTTTCCCTTTTGCGATGTTATATTCACATTCTTCCACTTCTCCTATAGTTTCTATTTTATGTTGAATTAGGAAGGATATTAAGTCAGTCATGTTTCTAGACTCCATGAAGTCTACTTATAGTAATTCTTTTGCCATAAAAAACATTATTTTAAAACTTATATTATTAGTTTTAAGTATGAAATAGAACTTCCCCGGACCTATTCTCTCCAACCTGAAGTGTAGAATCAGTTAGTTAACACAGGGGTTCCTTTTCTGTGCTGGAGATTCTCGCACAATCTAACCAAGATTTTGAAATATATGTTATATAACAATATAGCAGCCTTTTAGCGCTTATGTGAAAGGGTCCCTCGAGAGTTTTTGTTTTAGAAAACTGTAGTGAAAGACCCTATGCCTTTATCTTCGAATAATTAGTAGCTCTTACTTGGAAAAACTCTAATAACTCAAAAATTCTACTTTAAACTCCTATGTAATACAGGCTAATACTCATCAAAACCTCGAAATATCAAAGGTAAGGGTATCTTTTCTATACTCCTAAATGCTTTTAATACCTGTAATTGGAAACTTAACCCACTTGGAAACTAGATTTTTTACTTAATCCTGTCCCTGCATAGTAACTTCTTTTGTGTTTTATATCTGCCTACTATAAAAAAAATTCCTTAGCCGTGTTCCTTGTTGGGGTTGTTACAAGAGTAATAAGCCAACACCTTGTTCAGAAAAACTTTATTTACAATTTATTTGATCAGTGGAAAAAGATTCTAACGTAACAGAGCAGAGTACAGAATACGGGGGTTCTAATTCCACACTATAGTAAAAAAGAGTATGCAAGGAGGAACTATATACCTATAAAGTGATGCTTGTAATAAATAAGTGCGCCTTAGGGCCTCTGTATTACTGTATTATCTGATAGAAGAAGTACTGCTTCTTTGTTAGGGTAGAAAGAGGATAATCAGATTTCTTGTTTGATCCAAGCAACTAGTAACTAATAAGAATTTTCTACTTGTATACCCGGGGGCACTCTTTATAAAAAAAAAATCCCTTTATAACAGACTTTTTTGAAAAATGTTAAAGAATAACGAAAAAATACTAAATAGAAGAATACCAAAGTTCCAATCTTTCAATTTATCACAAGTTTCTGTACCCTACAATCTTTTTGTACATTTTTAGGCTTTTGGAGTCAATATTCCAGACTTAACTTAAAGAGGGACATGCTCGTGCTCCCGGCTTACTTAGTTTATAACGCCTTGTAAAAAAAAACTTTAATTACAATTTCCTTAATCAGTAAAAACTCTAACGCAACAATTCTCCATCAAAACAGGAACTTAGATGCCTACCTTTTTTTTTTCTTTTAGTATTTGTTAAGAAACTTACCTGTTCTTAGAGAACTTGCCAGGACACCCGAAGAACTCTTCAATATATTTATTCCTCTTTACCTCAAAAAGAACTCAATTTCTTAGATTTTGCTTTTATAGAGCTGTGGGGTCTTTTTTTATATAAAAAGTTTTTAATGGACCCTTTTTCTTAAGCGCCAGTATAAAGTGTTGTGATCCTCCTTGACTATCTACCTAGCAAATCTTGTCTTAGATGAACCCCTTCATTATGAATTCCTGTTTGTTTTAATTATTTGCTTTGCCCGAACAAATACAGGATTCTCTCGTTACTAAAATGCTTTGCAGAAACGGATTTAATATCCCTGTATGAGTAAATCTCCTATCCCAGTAAGCTCGCGCTGCCTGGGAATTCACATGGGGGTAGGTGGGAGTATCTGAGGGAAGGTTCAAATAAAACGTACTCTAATTTGTTTTGTAAGGTTTTACTTGTCGTAATGTATCTCTATATTAACTTTCACTTCTTATAGTTAAGAGATTCTGGCAGTATACTTTGTAGTCCTTGTAAATACTCAATCTTTGAAATACTCTCTAGTTTGAAAGTGGTAAATCCTAGGAACCCTCTGGAGAATAGAATAAGAGATAAGCAGGTTCTGTGTTACCGTAGCCTCAAAGGTATTTTTCAGACAAGTTCTTGTATAACAAAAAAAAATTTTTAGATCCTCATTACATCGACAAGTGCCCTTGAACCACCAGGATATGCCTTTTCTTTACTGAACTTAGTAGACCTTTCCTCAATTCGTTTAATAAATTTCTTCCCTTTTCCGTTTCGTATTGTGTAAGTATGAAACCAAGAATCCCTATACTTTTATAAAACAGATACAAGGCTTAGCGAATACCAAACTCAGAATTTACTAATACTCTAGTGATTGACACAAATCTGATCCACTAATGAAATCTCTGACAAAAAAAAAACTTGACTACCCAATACAGGGTATTCTCCTTAGCTCTAGACTTTAGCTTACCTTATAGGTTACTAGAAAAACATTTTTTTTTTAAAGCTTCGCATTAAGTAGTCGAACAGGAACGGTTTTAGATTACAGCTTCATACAAGCAATTTTTTATAGTACAAGATTGACCTTATACCGGGTGAAACGCCACCTTATATCTGGAACAAGGAGTTTCCTAGTACCTTCATAACCTAACAAATGTTACAGAAAGTGAGGTTTTATAAAGCTGTTTTACTTTGATGGATCTTTTTTTTGCACATCTATTCTTTAGCGTTGTAGCATGCGGATCTATTAGTTATCCTGCGAAGTATGAAATTATTTTATGGATATAGTTTAATCTATTTTACTTACAGTGCTGTTGTAAAGGCGTGGTAATCGGGCACTCTTATATTTATATGTAATAAAAAGTACGTACTCTGTATTCCAATTACATACAAAATAGAAATTTCTTTGATGCTTCTAAAAAAAGGTTTAGCAAGCCCGGGCTGACAAGACTTATATAAGATGCATAGTAAAGGAAGCTTGCTTTATTGCTATAAAGAGACATAAGGGTTTGTCGCTAAATACAAGGAAATCTCGTAAAAGGTTTTTACTGAAATAGAAGTTAAGCAGTAACTCGAAATTCATAGATACTAGTACTAGTAAGCGTAGAAAGTTACACAACCCGAGAATATTACTGATTAAAATCTTTAGACCACTTCTGAGAATACGAGTTTTGCAGTATTCTGTATACCATGTGCCCTTTTTTTATCTTATGGGGGACCTCTTAACTATCTAGTAATAAGCGGGGAATTCGTTATCAAAAGGCTAAAAGCAAGAAACTCTAGTAATTTCGGCCACCAAATTGCATAAAACTTTAGAAAAAAAAAGTATTTAAAACTCATTCTAGGGATGCCTATGGTTCAAAATTGAATTTAGCTTTAAGAGTAGAAACATATATATTCGATCGATTAAATACCCGTGTAGAAATCTTTAGTATCCCCTTGCTATTCGTAGGAATTCTGAATTCGATAACGAAGGAGAGCTCTAGATAAAACGTAGTTTGGCTTCCATCTGTTCAACAGCACTGACGGACATCCCTGAAATGGGGTTCTATTCTATGAGTACTATATGAGAAAAGAGGGGACAGAGTAACACTTAATCCACAAGGATGTATATTCATTCAGGGGTTTATACAAGAAAAGCTAAACGAGAGATAGAGCCCCTTTCGTTTGTACTTGGGAGGATTTCTTATAAACATATTATGCAAGGGTCCTTCGGACTTTCTGGTTTAAACCTTTAAAATTTTACTTTTACAAAAGAATTTAACAAAAAGATAACCACCTTATTTAATTATTGAAAACCTTAAAACTCGGCTCCTTAATAATAACTAAAGGCTTGTCGTCTCTTAGTAACGGGGATCCCCTCGTAAAATGTATTTAGCTTTTAATAGAATAGAAATATGGACAGACCTAAGTATTCAGTTCCTGAGTTACTAAATAAAAAGTCAAATGCTATCGTATAAAGTTAGGATTTTTTTACATTTTTATCAAATTGGTGCTTCAATCTTGAACTAGGGATTCTCTTCTCAAGTTCATTTTTAGTTAAGCGACTTGAGAGCTGCATAGTTTTTTTTTTCCAATTTCCAATCTTTTTACTGTTGAGTACAAATCCATTAGGAGCTCCTTGTTTGAGAGTACTTAATCGCAGGATACTCTAGTATGTGAATTTTTTAACTGCTCTTTATTACTAGCCCGGGACTGGTGTATGGAGGAATTCCTTCAAAATTACGATCGAGAATAGAGGAAATATAGAGAGCCCGCTGCGATTAGAACCTGGACTTTTCAAAAAATAAAAGAGTCTTTTGTCATGCCAAGAGTTTTATCGGGCATTTTGTATCTAAAATGACTTACTTTCTTTGGTTGGGATTTGAGAGCTACTAGCTGCAATATTGCGGTTTCCCCTTCTACTCTACTAAGTGACTAATTATTCGATTCTAAAGTAAGTAAACTACCAAATAGGGGTTGAGAACCTAAGGATTTACTGGTAAGCAGACAATATCCACATAGTAGTTTAATATATTCCCGAACTCTAGGAATTCCTGGACAAGGCCCTTATAAGCTGACATTTTTGAGATACAAGTTTACCCCAAAACAAGAAACCCTCAAAATCTTAGCGCAATTTTATCTATATCTAAAAAAGGGGGGGCTCGCCCTGTCCCTAATACTTATACTTTTTTTGAAAGCTATCCTTAATATATACAAGTCTAGTATTTAGAGTTTACAATATCTCTGCTTTTAATTTAATTAATTTTGAACACTGCTGGTTTTCAATCGAGTTAAAAATAATCCCTAATATTACTACGATGACCCAAAAAGTTTCTCTTTTATCAGCAAACAAGGTCTAGCCCAGAGTCACTTCTTTCTTTTACC
Organism: Pelargonium transvaalense; assembly: GCA_036897505.1. Classification (NCBI taxonomy): domain Eukaryota; kingdom Viridiplantae; phylum Streptophyta; class Magnoliopsida; order Geraniales; family Geraniaceae; genus Pelargonium; species Pelargonium transvaalense. The sequence goes on along the minus strand of JAYMTI010000033.1, from coordinate 13,600 downwards.
CCCTTTTTTTAGTTATCTGACCCAACTACAACAGATGTAGCTAAATCCCTTCTTATTTTGGAGTCTTGTGGTTCAATCCCCGGTTATTTCTAAGAGGAATAATATAACAAAGTAAATGTCTTTGATTAATGAAATGAAGTGCTCGGGTCCTTTTTTTTTATATGGGCGATAGGGAGAAGGATAAAAAGAAAAGCTATTGGGCGCCTTATACGCATTAGTAATTTCTTTGTTTTTCTAGAGAGCTAGGTGTCCAGATTTTGAGAATTTTGTTTTACCATATATTACCATATAGAATTATACTAATATTTCTTTTTTAAGAGTACTCGCCCACATAAGTGAGTAGGAGATTCTCTTAACCTCAAAATGAAAATTGAGTAAGATTAGAAATTAGTACCTCTAGAGGGCAGGAGTTATTCTTCCTTACTTTTAGTCGTTAGTACAGTATACTTATTACGAACTCTAAGAAAAACCTAACAAAGTTCGGTTATACCAGGAAATACCCGTTTCGATAAGCAATATTCGGCCTCTATATAAGGGAGCCCCGGTTTTAGCATTCTACAAGAGTCTTTCCCTTTTGGAGATCCTTAGAAATAGCAAGCACTTTCCACATTAGGCAGTCCTTAAAGTTACCTTATTTCCAGGGATAGAGTCAGAATGTTTTTTTGCAAGAAACTCAAAATAAGGCCCCCTAAGTGGGATTTCTTTAAGCTGCCTCGACTTTACTTTTGTCCAGGAAAACTTAAGAACAAGATTGACTTAATAGTTTGGATATTAAACTACATAGATGAGATTTGGGACTTTAAAGAACTTTTTTTTATAGGCATTGCCCCAATTCTAATACTTATCAAAACAGCTGTTTAAAAAAATCCTTTACTTGCTGCTGGCTGAACTAACTTAAGAGTAAGTGCTTGTATAGTATAAATATAGGAGTTACCCCTTATTCCTAAGAGACTCAATCTTCATTCATTAATTGCCTAGGCTTACAGCCGAGTTACCTTGTATAACAAATTTTCGGCGACTTAGAGATCTAGGATCCCGTCGAGTTCATATAAGCGCGGCCCGTACACCCGAAAGTAGAAGTTTCCCTAAAATACTTTATTTTAAGAAGGCTTTTCCTACCCGAAATTTCCTGTCATCCAGACCCTAATATCTAAAAGTCGCTAATATTCAACTTGAACACCAGTAAGGGGGCTCATAAACCTTCATGCTAAGCAGGGAATACCTTATAATTATAAATAGGGCTATGCCAGTGTTGTAGATTTCTAATCTTAGTTACTTATTTTTGTATACCAAAAAACTATTAAGCAAGTTCCTGTGTTCTTTACTACATACCCCGGAAAGAGTTCCTAAATACAAAGACTCCCCTAAGTCCTAAGTAGAACCGCATAGACCAAACAAACTTAGTCTTTGGACCCTTGTACTGTGCCTGACTAAATTATGCCATTAAACTTCTAAAGGAGGGTCTCACTATAATAAAAAGTCTATCCAAATTAGGAGATATAATGTACTTTGCGCGCCCCTCAGCTTCAAGATTTTTTCTCTTATAAGGTATACATGAGGAAGTTCTCTCCAGCTATAAGGGGAATACTCCTGTATTTGCTTTTGATAATAAGTTTTATCCTAGACTCAAGTTCGATTTTTTTTTTGATTTACTTTTTAGAGCTTTTAGAGAAGGACTAAGCAAAAAGTATATACTTAAGATTTTGTAGCTCGATTAAACCTGTTCCTGACAAAGAAATCCTAGTAGTACAAGAAAGCTGGAGCTAGGGGTTTAATACTATATGTCACGAAAAGTTCTGTATGCCATAAAGTTTACTTAACTGCTCCCTTAATAACATGCTTTTACTTCATTTGTTAAACCGGATCCAGGGAGGCCCTGTTAGTCATTTAGTCTAGCATACCTATTCTACGAGCCTCTTTTCGACTAGGATATAAATTCTTAACGCGTTCTAATTTATACTTTTAAGTATTCTGATTGACTTAAGCTTTCTCTCCCTTTCGATGCCTCTAATACAATTAGTATAGTTTGAAAGGACACTCTTTGATAAAGGGACCCCTATTGGAAACAGTTTCATAGTGTTTAAGCTCTTTATTAAGTGTTAACTTGTAACTAAAAAAGCCCCCTTTAATTAAATAAAACGCGTAGTTAGTATATCTAAGCGCTGCCTCAGATTTCGTTATAATACCAAGGTTGACAAGTAAAGGCTTTGTATACTTTCTTTATTTCAATTGATTAAAACTAGGTGTATCTGTACAGCATTATGCTTTTATTATCTTGTCGATGACTTTTGGGGACTCTCTGCTAAGAAAAAAAGCTCTCTTATCTAGCTAGAGAATATTACTTAAGAGCACCCGTAAGAAATCTTATTAAAACGGATCGTACAAGGAAAGGGTGTCCCTATCTGAATGCTATGACTTCCTGACTAATAACTTTTAAGGACGAAGGTATAGAAATTCCTTATTATAAATAAAGATTCAGACCGGGTTTAGTTTTTGGTTTTTTTTTTAGAGGGCAGTGACAAAGGCTTTAGTTGAGTGGAGCAATTGTTGATGCTAGCTCAAGTTTATGTTTAGAAAATCTTATGTTCTTTATTAATCAAACTAGTAACTTTAAACTTCTTTCTAGTCTAAGAGGAGTTAAATAGCGAAGTGAAGTAAAGGAATCAAAAGTGGATGCCGACCCATTTGACCTTGAGAAAAGGATGTCGATTCTTCACAAACAGGAATAAAGTAATTCTATAATTTATGAAGGAAATTCCCACCTCGTATTAGTATATGATAACTAACTAGCGCAAGGGGCATCTTTCTGACCGACCTTAACTTAAGTATTTCTCTGTAAGTAAATGTAATTCTGTTGAACTCATAAAAGGAGCGCCCTGCCTAAGAAATTTCTTGCTGAGATTCTTTTGTTTTACTATGTATATTTGTATAATGTACCTTTACTTCATCAAAGTATCAATCAAAAGGATAGCGGTTCCTCAGATTATACTCTGCCTTATAGAGATATACTAAAAGCAGAACCTTTTGCATTTTAGATTAAGCGCCTCCTGTATTAACATATAGGTAAGTAAATCCGGGTGTCCTTAGATTTAAATAACGACTAGTTTTAGAGATTCTGCAGTTTTTTTTTCACTGCTTATATTATAGATTTCCCTATATAGAAATCCAGTAGGAAAGTTATAGTCAGTAGTTTTCTAGATGTATTCAGTATTCTTTAGTATCGCAATGAACTTCTTAAGCTGAAATTATAAGGTTATATAACTAAGTAATTGGGAGTAGTCATACTGCAGGATTTAGATGCTATATTAAACGAAGATTGAACACAGTTAAACATTTATTCCTTTGGCTTTTTTGGAAAGTCTAGTCAATTGCTAGTCCTAATAACATATTATATACATTGGAATTGATAAAGAAAGAAAAGGGGTATCCCTCGACTTTGTTACCTTACCTAACTCGGATAACGCTAAAATGGAGGGAGAAAGAAGACTCCGACTCTCCTAACATAGAAATAACCTGCACTTTTCTAAACCCTGTTGTTCTAGTTTTAACTTATAAACTTCAGGAATAACAAGGCTACTCTTTACTTAAGGGCAAAGTTTTCGAAAATTCTAAAAAAAACTCCTTAGTTTAGGCATGTAAATAAAAGTGAGGCGGATTAAGGCGAGCTCCTCTTGTTGAAGAAAGTCTTAAGGCATTACTATTCTACAGTTCTAAAATAAGATAAATAACAGATTTATTGAGTAATTGAGTAACCACACTCTTCCTTTCCAAAAAAAGCACATTTAGAAAACCCTGTCTAATCTATTCAGGTAGCTCTTTTACAAGAGTCTTTATACCAATACCAGGCCCGTAATAAGAACCCACTGGTTAACAATTCTTAGGCTGTACTCCCTAAACAGCTAATTTTAAACTCTCTTCTATTGGTTAATAGATATCAAGCCTTAGTTTCTCTTTTTTATGCGAGTCCCTTAACACTGTTACTACTTCAGTACTTTTAGTGAAGTTTTTACATTCTTTTTACATTCTCTAGTCGAGTTTCCACAGAATTTTGAAATGAAGTCCTCTTGTCTGGAGCACCCCAAAGAAATGGGGTTTCCGGGGCAATAAAACCTAGTAAAATACTTGTAGAAAAAAAAAGGACCCTCATCGCTATAAAATGAGTATAAGTTCCCTTCTTTCAAAGTAAAGACACTGAAGCATTCAATCCCATTTTCTTTATAGGACCTCCTTAGATCCCTAGCAAGAAAAGCACCTTGTATCTGAGAGACTAGAGACAGCTTATAATACCTGTGTGAGGACACCTACCTTAAATAGACGAAAAGACTCTAAGTAGGACAGACTTTACCGGAACTGAGTACAGTATTTCTATGAAATTTGCTTTGAGAAAATATCAGTTGCCCTGGAAATGGGGGCTTTAAATATACATAATTAGAGTTAGAACTATGCTTCAACATGAGAAAAAGAAGAGAACCCACTTACGATTAGAAAATATACAAACTAATCTGTACCTTATAACCGGCTAAAGTAAAAGACTAAGCATAATAAAGAGTGCTTCCAACTTAACTAAATACTAGGTTTGTACTTCTTTCTGCGAAACTGCCTATTAAAAAAGCCTTTGGAAAAGTCCACTTTCTAAATAAGAAGTACACGGATTACGCCTCTTCTATTCTAAAAGACTTTAGTACTAAGCCTCGATTCTCAGGAATATTCTAATGGCGACGAAAAAATCTGGTAAATGTACACATCACTGCTTTCTTTTGTCTATGGAAAAGCCAAGTCTTCTAGTTAATTAGAACCTTGAACCTGCGCCAAAAGGCTTTTTAGAGCACCGACCGGCCTACAGAGGAGTTTTCTAATCCTTTTTTTATTGTAAAGGGAGAGTTTCCAGTCTGGATCTAGAAAAGGGGATATAAAATAAAGAGGGTATCTTTCGGATTTCAGTTGAAGTTCGCTAAAAGTCTTAAGGTATGGAATATAATAGGATCTTAACGAGAAAACTGTTTTGTGGTATATAAAAAATTCCGCATGCTCAACAATAACAAAGTTATTCTAGGGGTGTGTGTCAAATTCAATTGGTTAGTGGTATGCTTCTAATTGGTTCGAGGTTTTGCTGCCTTTTAAAGGACTAATTTGTTGACTTTATTTGATACTAGTTCAAGGACTAGTGCCCGCATTGCCCTGACTATGTTAGCTGAGTCATTTCATTTAGAAAGAAAAGCTTCGGCCGTTAAAAAAGCTATCTATACCTTGTGAGTCTACTATGATCGCTATCCCATATTTTCCTATTTTATCGAATCAGTAAAAGATTCACTTTCTGTGTTCAATTACACGGTATCATAAAAATTACCAATCTAAGTTCCTTTCAATAGGGTTTTTTTTCCATCTACTAACACTAAACAAGAAAAGTCTACTATGCTTTCTGACTCATGTTAAGGGTCTTAACGTAATATAAAGAAAATTGTTAAGGCTTATGCCAGTAAAGAAGTTTCTCAGTCAAAGTGCATACCTTGTAATCATCTCAATATAGCCTAACAGGGTCTCTTTTAGATAGCAAGAGCTACTAAACTATCGTGTTTACTTGAAAGTAACGGGATAGGCTAGGCCTATTTAGAATAAAATTATAGTAATAGTAGGCATAAAAGGTACCTATTTTAAGAGAAACTTCCTTAAGATTTTTTTTTCTCCTGTTTTACTTGATACTTTAGTACCTTGTTAATTACAACTCTAGAACTTTCTTAGGAGTGCCCTAAAAAGGAGAATACTACATAAGCAGATTCCTCTAAACCCCCTATTGTGTAGCGACTGCTTGGAAATGGGTAGAAAAAACGTGTCTTCAAGACTGCCCTTTCACAAATGAAAATAATGAGCTAAACCCATATAGAACAAGAGAACCTATGAATACGAACTATTACACTTATTATAGATAGAGGAAATGTGAGTAAGAGTAGAGAGAACGAGAGTCTAAAGGGATTACAAGGACTAAAGGAACCGCTTGATAGAAAGTATAACCAGGCGGGATATTTCTGGAGCTAGGAAGGAAGTCTGCAATGTGAGCTTTAAGAATCCTCGGAGAAGTTGGAGGTTTTGCACTAAGCTACTAATTGAGGGATTGATCTAAAAAGGGAGGATTGTTTACTAGAGAGGGAGAGACTAAACTAGAGTTCTAGAAAAGAGCAAAAGGTCGTAAATAAGAGAGAGAAGAATCCATCTACAAGAGGAAATGGTAGCCAACCATTAAGCCTTTGCAGTCAGCAAGAGAGATATATGCGTTAGCCAAGAAACTTACATGAATTAGAACTTGGGTGAAATGAGTCATTTCTTTGAAAATTACATGAGTTTTTTAAGAGGTAGAATTCTGGGTTAGGTTTAGTCAATTCTGGTCCATTACAGTTCACTTTCACTAAGCAAGGAGTTGCCATTTCCAAGTAGAGACCATAGATGAAAGTGTATGAAATGGAGAGATTGATATCAACAGAATATTCTATAGATCTTACTAAAAGGAGAATCCAGAACCAAGAAAAACAAACGTTAACCAACAAACTGACAGGAAATTCTTGTTTTCATTAGAGTCATCTTGTCCATTTTGTATCTATTTTCCAAGTCTCTTTCTCCTTCTAGAAGTTACCAATTCCTATAAGAGAAACTGTGCGGAATCAGAGGAAATTTCTATGTACGAAAAATTTCTTATTATATAGATTAAGACTTTTAAAATTGAAAAGTTAAGCTTAGTTAGTATGAGACTCCCTTTTATAAGTATATCAAGTTTACAGGTGGGTTTTTTTAAGGTGTTACAAGTAGGAGAAAGATAGGTATGAAGATTAAGATACAGACTTAGAGAGTTATAGGGTATTGGGCTTAAGAAACAAGTTATGAGTAAAAGGGGGTTGTGAAAGAAGGTATACAGAAGACTAGGAAGGCTCTAAAGGCAAAACAGGAGGGCTGTAGGTTCCAGAATTTAGAACAGGTAATAGTAATAAGCAAGCAATAGGCAATAAGGAAGGCGTTCTTATTCTATACGATATATTTAAGATTTCAAGTACAAGGTATATCCAAGGTACTTATAAGTTAAGTAAGCAAGAGAGGTTGTTTTCCTCTAGAATTTCATTTTCTAAGGGGAATCTTATTAGTAGGAGAGTTAGTTTCTTCACTATCTTTTATTAGAAATAGCCTTTAATTCATTTTCTAGTTAACGACGAAAGACTAAATACAAAAGTCTTCTTAAATTCCAGAAGCTAGTAATGGAAAGTCATTTCAAAGGTGAAGTAGTAGCCCTCACAAAAGGACTGAAGGAATTTCTTTCGTACAAAGTCTTGGGAGTATAAATAGCTAAAACTGAAGTAATGTGTTTCCTATCTAGTAAAGGAGTGGAGGCTAAAGTCCTCGGTTTCCAAGTTCGTAAGTCTGCTAAAAAAAAAGTCTAACTATTTGTATTTGGGAGGGCCTAATAATTTTCTAGGAAAAGAGGTTCCTATTTTTGAAGAAAGGTATAACTAAGGTACAAGGTACAGGTTATAGGAGTGTAGGTATGGAGAGTATTACAAAGATTAGGAGTACTCTAGCTCTGAAGAAGGATATTTCAAAAGGAGTTGTGAAATTAGGTTGTATGAAGATTCTGAAGTTGGGTCCTATAATGTATGTAGATATATTCCTAATACTATCTAGCATCAACCTTCCTCTGTAAGAAAGACTTTGGTCGGTAAGATGGATGTACTCTTAACTCTCCTAAGGTTTCTACCCTCCCGAACGATAAGCGGCATAGCACATGAGGAATATTCCTTACAACAGTGGATTACTAGAATACAAATAGAAAGGGGTAAGACTATACTATAGAACAATATATCCTATACTAAAAAAGCTTCAGTCTTTTAGGTAATACAACAAGTATCTTTCTCCTGTAAGTATAAGTCCTGTCTGCTATGTGTGGGTCTTTCTCTAACTCCAGGTTCTCCAAAAAGGGGCTCTAGCGCGGAGTTACACAGAAACAAGTTATGAAGAATTTAAGTCCTAATTCTAAGAGGGTACTTTCTAGGTCTTTAGAAACGGGTTCTGCTGAGGCTGAGTAGGAGAGTTTTACATGTTGTCAAATGAGTTTAGAGGTTTTAGTTTTATGGTCTTCAAAGTGTAAGGTCGTATATCTATAATACTACATAGTGCCTTAACCTCCTAACCAAGAATGTTTAGTCGGTAAGATGGATAGATTCGTGTATGTACTCTCCTAAGTTAGTATCCTCCTATATGATAAAAGCATCGGACAAGAGGAATCTATCTTAACAATCTACAATTATCTATACAAGAATACAATAACTCTAATAGAACTATCTTATACTCTCTATTAGCAACAATAGCTACAGAATACAATAGCTTAGGTACACAGGGTCAGGGTCTATCTTCTACAGGCTATGGTACAGGGTATCTCTCTGGCTCAGGCTTAGGTACTGGTTATGGCAGCACAGGTTAGAGCTATGGATCTGGCACTGGGTATTGCTTCTACAGCGACTGTCTGGTTGGCAGCAGCTATGGCTACAGGTACAGCAACTGGTTAAGCTATTGCGCTTGCTCTTGCTCAGGTTCGTGCTTCTGCTTCTGTGCTTTGGCATGCTAAAGAAATAAGTCCTAAGTCAAACAAAACAAGTAAGTCATTTGGTGGTTAGAGCCTCTTTTTGGGTGCTCTTAGAGTGTAAGGGTTAACTATTTACAATACTATTATGCCTTAACCTCGTAACCAAGGATGTTTACTCGGTAAAGTAAAAGAGATTCTTTCTGTATTGTATAAGGTTTGTATCATCCCTAACGATAAGCTACATAGGGCATGAGGGCTTCGCGCCTTAAATTAAAGTCTATAATATTCTATCTATTCTAGAATCTAGAAGAGTAAAATACTAACTAATACAATAGTCCAAGCCGCCTACTAAAGGAAGACCCTAGGGCTCCTATTAGGTCTCCCCTCAATACTAATCCTGTAAGTCTCTACTTGAATTTCACTCCTCTAGTTAGAAGGAAGTCTAGCTCCAAGCTCTAAGGCAGGGAAAGGGGGCTAATAGCAGGGTCCTTTTTGTATAAGCATGAGTAAGAAACCGGGTTTGTAGGAGTGTTTTACGGGTCTGTGTTTAGGCTAGGCATTCCTTTTTTTTGCATAACCCAGAGCTCTGCTTCTTTCCTGTTAGAGCAAGTAAACTACTTATATAAAGGAATCCTATCTTAATCCACTCCCCGGTCAAGCACAATCTAGAAGGGCACGGTTTGCTAACTAATCTGAGATAGAAAAAGTTATACTCTCCTTACATTTTAGTAACGGATAAGGGTACCTGGCTTACTATATCAAACTCCTTTTATTATATCTAAAGAAGGATTACTCCTCTGAGGAATGCATAAAATTGAAACGCTATTTTGACCTTGTTACAGGGTGTGCGAAGTTTTATTTCACAACAATTTACTAAATTAGGAACCTCATTTAAGAATAAGAAGCATAACTCTCTTTTTATACTTGTTAGCCACACAGGAATTCTACAAAAGCTTTTTAGATGCAGAGGAAGACCTCTTATTCTACAACTGTAGTTTGAGCTTTGCAGTAGAAAGTGTTAACCTCTATTCTTAATTAAGCACCCTTTAATATAGTCGGTCGAGGCGTCAATTCTTTAGCAGTCTCCTTTTATCCTATAGTAATAGTGTCCCCAGGTGTAGCATCAGTTTAAGAAAAGGTTTCCTAGGTTAGGGTTAGCTTTTATATCCAATTGCGTATAACTAAAATAAGTAGAATAACTAACATTTTTTACGAAAAAGCGGTAACCCGAACTTTAATTTGGGTTATACTACATCCATTTTAAGAAATCCTTGTTAAGAGCAAATGAAGAAGAGCTTCCCCTGCCTAGGTTTACGTAACTTTTATTAGAATAAAAGGGGTCTCTTTGTTAATAATTCTAGACTCTTAAGAATTTATATACTCCTAGTTATAACACGGACTTTCGCTCTAAATATAGACGCCCACTTTAGCTCCACCTTTAAAATGAGCCCGCCTTGATTTGGAAAACACAGTTACAGGAGTTCCTAAGTAGAGGGCATATGCACACACTAACTGGGGGTACCCTTTCTAATTATAAGGAAAATCTCTATTTTGTAGAGGGAACTCCTCCCAGCAATTAGGAGAAGTTCCTATAAGTATGGTGCAGACGGGTTTCCCTTTTGTTGCAATTGAAGTATTCTCGCGGCCTACCCTAGCAAGCAGTATAAACAATTACACTATATAAAGAAAAGCTATTACAACAATTCTATTTTGTAAAGGAACTCGGGGAATTTACTTTTCTCTTCTTCTCGTTAGAGCTTCTGCAAAGCAAACATTTTTTCTTGTATTACAACAACTAATTAGGAAAACTACTAATCACTACGGATAATAACCTACCCGTAGCTCTATACATTATATATCAGTCATACTTACGTTACTTAATTATTACCCGTCGTATACCCAAAAGCTTATACGAAAGCTATAAAATACCCGCGGAACACCCCGAGCTTACGCCAGTATTACTGCTAACCCCTGTTGAGTTGAGCAGGATCCTGTATTACCATATATGAAAGAAGGGTACTTCCTAAGTTTTAAGCACTTAATTTTCTTCAAGATAAACCAGACTAAATAAAATTTTAGGGGAGGCTAAAGACTTCTTTCTATACTTGCAATTCTGAGTTATACGGGAAACCTAGACTTTGTTGATTAGTTATATCTCTAAAGCCGGACCTGTCAAGCTCGCTATGCTATAAATACACGGCCGATTTATTAGATTAAAAAACGAACTCGCGAATCCCCTTATTATATAAAGCTTCCTCAAATCCAGGGACCTTTAACTCAGAATTAAGTAATGTATGGACACTCTAAAAAAAGGAGGGCAAACCCTATAAAATGGGTGCTTCAAAACAGAGTAAGATACTCGTGGTATTCTGAAAAAAAAGACAGATAACTAGAGGAAAGGAATGCCTTTACAATTTCTAGACTTTAAGTTTAAGAGGTTGAGATACGCCTCAAAACCCCGAGAAGTATATTATCCAAAGGCATTCTGTATCTCTAAGGCACAAAACTCGCCTAAACAAAAGTAGGTGCCAAAGCAGTCTAATCCTGAGCCTTCACTTTATGTATCCAAAAGTGTATATTATTGGGTGTATAGCCTATGGTATAAATTTATAGAAAATTCTCTAGTTTTTATATCACAAACAAGGAAGTAAGAAAAAAAAACTGTAAAGAAAACCCTTTTTAGACTTTTTCTCAGGATATTACGCCAAGTAATAAAAAGGATAAGGGCATATCACAAAGTATTAAACTTACGCTAAATCTTCCATATATATCCTGCAAAATGATATTAGGAGTAAAAAGGATTTCTGTTTCTACTCATAAGGTTTCTATCCTCTTTATCGATAAGCACAAAGAAGAAGAGGGAATAACCTTAACACAGAACTAGAATACTAAACTACTAAATATCTATTACTAAGTAGTAAGTATCTACAGTAGCTCTAATAAGTACAGGCTGCACAAGACCTAAGCTACCCTACTCTAGGACAAGGAAGACGGGTATCCCCAGAGTAGTACAGCTCCTTGCGAAAAACTCTTCCATTTATAGGCTGCTACTAATAAAACAAGAACAAAAGTGAAGAATTAAAAAAAGGAAGTATGAAAGTGAGTCTGTTTTTTGATGCTGGTGGTTATAATGTATGAATGTACTCTCATTATACTAATAGATATTAATGGGACTTAGACTCATCTGGTATCCCTAAAGAACTTCTGAATTTAAGGGCTTACTATAAGGGGGAACGTGCTAGCCAATCTAGTTCTGTGGATAGAGAAAGTGTAAATATATGGAATTCTGAACCATATAGTCAATATTAACGTAAAAGGCTCAAATGTATCCCACCAACAGGCTTAAACTGAACTGAGAATAAATGCTATTCTAAAAAATAAAAGGGAAAAAAAGTGATACTAAATTACTATAACTATAAAAGGGCTAGCTCGTTTATATAGTAATATGGTAACTAAAAGGGAAGGAATGTCGAAAATCAAGAAGTCAAGTGGAAGTCCGTTGGTTTACGCTTCTCTTATTTGGTTTTACATAGTACTATTACCGAAAACAGAAGGATGGCTACCTTCCCCTTCGGAGATGGAAGTTCCTTACTTGATTGTTAGTTTAGTGATAGATAGTTGTTAGGTTATAAGAACCCTCCCTTATGAGTCTCTTTCTGGTTCCTAAGTTCTTATTAGTGCTTTGCTGCTTGGATCAGAAAGTGACAGACCGAGCTTAAGTCTATCATATCAAAGGGTCCGTTTAGGGAAGCATGCTTAGCAACTAAGTGCGCAAAAGAGAAGGGGCTATTAGTACTTCTTAAAATTACCCCGTTTAAGATAGATGGGAGGAAAAACATGTGTTAAAAAACTTCCATTTGCACCGCTTTCTTAACGGTGAGGGGGATCCTAACAAGATTCTGACTTTTAGCATTTTTTTTTCTGGGTCTCTCATCGGTACAAGGTTCAACTCCTATTAGACTCCGAAAAGGTACTGCTTTTAGAGGCTTGTATTTAGGAAGTTCTAGAGGAAGATTACTTTATACTTTATAATATATAATAAATTCCGTTTAAGCGCTATTGACAGCACAAACTGGGAGTCTTTTTATCCTTACTTTATTTTATATGGGGATTCACTAAGAGTTATTCAAAGTTTAGACCAAGTCCGAAACAAAGAGTGAAATAAACCAAGTGTTTTGTCCAGAATATCTCCTTATAACTTTATGGGGCTACCACTTTCTTTACTTTAAGACAGAGCAAAACTAAGGTAGAAGCCAAAATCTTAATACTGGAATAAATCTAGCGGAAGTCTGCAAAAAGGGATTCCTAGACACCCGTCTTTTGTTAAACTTAACAGTATATCTACCTCTTTTAACTTATTGGAAAGCGCAATTTTACGAGCCTTAGTTTCTCAATTAAATTATCCAAGTTAGGTCTTTTCTAAATTACTACTCAGTCTCTTACTTATATGGGCTATCTATTGCAGGTATATACCCTTTACATAAGGATATTTACCCCTTCCCTTTAGGGTTCCGCTAGGTTAAAAAAGGTTTCTCATTAAATTAATAAGGCAAGAAATCGCAAAGGAATTTTTGCTTTTCAAAATAGACTCGCCTCAGTTAAGAAAATATACAATCTTACCCGAGGTATAAGCCAGATCTTCAGAAAATAAAGGTTTCTTTTGATAGGTACTAGGGGGGATCCCCCTCTTATTTCAGTCCTATACCATAATACTTTTTTTTGTCAGTAATAAAAATCCTGAATTATTACAGTAGAAAAAAAAAGTTTGCTCTTTATAAGGAGAAAGGGCTCCCTCTAGGTTAAACTAGTAACCCGGGGTAATAAACTCTAAATCCCCTCTTTGTTTGCTAAAGCAAGCCTCTCTTCCCAGTTCACGGTCAATTGAAATAGATTCTTTGAGAGCACTTGTTCTTTGAACTTTGTAAGCTGTACTATCTTAGCAAGCAGGCCAATAGCTAGGGAACTCGGCCAAAGAGGGTACTGATACAGTTGTTAGCTAGCAAGGGAAGCACACTCTCTAATTGTCTTTGGAGCTTTAGG
>JAYMTI010000032.1:0-34453 GCA_036897505.1 Pelargonium transvaalense | reverse complement strand
GGAGAATTTGCCCTAGCCTGTACCTATATATTGATAATATGGATAACAACGCTACTTTTCAAAAGTCAAAAGAGACCCCTTAATCTTGTACTTGTAAAACCAACTTTAACTAATAAAAACTTCAGGAATTAAGACTAACTTACATTTTTTCTTTTCAGTCAATACTTCCAATAAAGACTCGTGCATATCAATGAGGAACAATAACACAAAATCCTTTGTACGACCTCTCCTTTAAAACAGGAATTACTTTGACTTGTTCAGAAGTTCTTACTTCCTTTTAACTAATAACAACTCCATATCCGTCAAGAAAACTACCTACCCCGTTTATAGCAGTGTATCTCTACTAACCTTGCTTACCCTCTAAATACTATACCGGCTTAAATTGACTTATATAACTCAATACGCCTCCCGTAAAACTTATACTTGGTGTTTCTATACTCTTTTATATATTCTTTACTCTACTCCGGTCAAAATCCTTAATTAGTTGCGCTTTTGTAAGGGATTCCTTTACAATTAAGGAGGGACTCTCTATAATATTCTACTACCCTTTAATGAAAGTATTCAATGACCACTTATCTCTTGTTGGATACATTTATAAACCTAAGGACTCTCTAACAAGTTAAAAAGCCCGTAAAAGTACACCCCCTAAGTCAATGAGCTATTCGCTTAGGAATATGGAATGGAGTAAGTATAACCTTTACGAACTTAGGAAAGCTGCAGGTTGCTTGATCAAAAGATAGAATTCAGTCTTAGGTTTCTGGGTGAAACTAAACTTTCATTTTTATAGGTTTATTTAGTTGCGAGTATTATACCTATAAGAGAAGCCCTTTATTTCCTTGTAAAGAGTACATTTTCGAAAAACTGCACAGGATAGAGTTGGCGCTAAACAAGTGGCTCGCTGCTGACTTAATTATTATAAATTCGCTTTACTGGTATTGACAAAGCATCTCATCTCTACCTAAAGTAGATTCCAGAATTCTTATGGCTTTTAGGATTTATCTAACGAGCATTTACTAAAGTAGATAAGCCTACACTCCCTTGCTTTAATCTTTCTTTCAAAATGACCCAACTAAGGGAATAGATTCCTCCGTGATCCCAAGTACCAGACTTCATGGGTGCTGCCTTTTCTACTATGTAAATGTAACCTTTTGTTAACCTTTTTTATATACCGTTTTTAGACACCTTGTTTTTTTGTATTTACTTTTATCATTCGCAGCAGGAAACTTTAAGGTCTTCTTGTGTACTTGTAGGGTTTTCTTATATTAAATTAGATATTCGGAGCTTGTTCTTATACGGGGTATACCTATTAGAACCGGATCCGCTCTCCCTAAGCTGTATACAGCTATTACTTTCAAGAGAAAAGGGCCAAATCCATGTAGGACAATACGTTCCGGGAGAATCTCTGTGGGCAAGGCGCCGAGTCACACTAGTAGGAAACCCTTAATTTGATCGGAAATAATAATAATCTTTAATTACGTAACTTGGATACCGCGAAGCTTCTTTTAACTCAAAATCCTTGGTAGAGCAAGACTTTGTTATCTCTGGTAGACGCAGGCTTATACAGTAGGATAAAATTAGAAAGATAGGGCACTGAGTCACTTTGGTCTGGATAAATTGCTTGTAAACCTTTTTCTTGAAGGAGACCCATATTTCTCAAAGGGGCTGTATCAAGGTTAGATAACTAATGCGGGCATAGCAGCTGTAAATAAAACTTAGATTACCAGATTGTTAACTTGTGTGTGTGTTTTTTAATTCCTTTTATAACATTATAGTAAATACTTTGAGAAATATGTTAAAGAAATTAAGGAATACATATTCCAAATTAGAACAGCGCCTTACTCTTCCTAAATATCCTTAGCAGCCATAAAATACACGAGTTCAAGTCCCAAAAAAGAAATAATAAGACTCTAAAGCTACAAAAAAACCTTAACTACAAGGGTTCTAATCGCAAAAACTTCTACATAAAGACCCTGTTTGTTACTCTTACTCATAATAGCTTGTTTCTTATCCCCGACCCCTACCTATACTCTCTCTATCCTATCTGCAGCTTACTCTTATCCAGGGCTATAACTCTCTAAATATTATAGCAGGCGAAGCGCTTATCGAATTTCTTGAACTGGTGTTTGCAGTACCAACTTCTTCTTAAATCCCTAAGCCTCAACACAACTCTCTTTGCAAACTAATCCCTAATCCTAGGTACCTTCTATTCTAAGCCTGTAAAGGAAAGACTTATAGAATCACCCTTCTCTATCGAGGGTACCGCTTACTTCTCCGATAGCTGTCAGCCGAAATAGAAGATCCACTTGTTCTTGTAACTCTTCATTCTGTATAGACAGTCAAGGTCTTATTAGTTTAGTTGGAGCTCTTTGTTCTTGGCTTTGTTACGATGGGACCTGATTGCAAGCTAAGGAAACCGATCGATGTTGCTTGTACTTCACTATGGTAGTAAAGGAAACCTTATTAATTCTTATTCAATCTAAAGCTTGCCTTCTTACCCACGCCTACCTTCTTAATAGCTGTACCAATTGTAGCTTTACTGTCACTCTCAACCTTATGGCTGTACACCCTGTCGTATAGTTAACGTATTTTATAGTAAGAGTACTTAATTGGTATAAGATTAGTAATAAAGTGTATTAGGTATAGCAGTTATAGGATTCGTAAGGAGTATTCCTCTGCTGTTATCATTAAAAGAGGTAAGCTTGCTTATAGAATGTAGAGGAAGGTTCTTGTTACTGACAGCAGCGTAGCGGAGGAAAAGGTAATGTAGGAACTAGATAGTACATGATACACTAAGACCCACCAGAAATAGAATGACTACTAGACTCAAGGAATCCTATCAATTTCGAGTGTCTGCTTTGAGAAGTCAAGGCATAATGGGTAAAGGGAAGGCTCTTTTCGGCAGTCAGTTATAGGGTCAACTCTCTGTTATTCCATTAATTTGGCTATTAAACACAAAGGTTATGAGCATAAGCAGCTTACTTTGTAAGGTTTACTTTAAGAGGAAATACTCCTAATTTGGCTACTTATGGGCATTAAAAGTTCTAGATTTCTTCACAATAAAGACATGAGAGTTAGTAGCATTTCAAGTCAAATCCTTTATTAGCTGGGAATACTGAGCAAACTCTGCCTATATTATGAGTATCTTCAGTAGTCAAATTTCTTAGAAAAGAGTCCCGGTTGCTTTACTAGGAGAGTGCTTTAGACAACACCTAAATAAAGTCCCTTGCAGAAAGTCTTTCTAATGACAAGCAATTTCATAGGTTTTAACCAACTGCTCAATATACATTCTATAAGATATTCCGGTTTTTGCTAAATAAATTAGGTAACTAAGCCTTTATATAAATATAAGCAGAGTCCTAGTTCTCTTTAATACTAGCACAGTTTAGAACTTAGTCTAGAACTTTAGGTTGTAATAAAACTTAGAAAACTTGAGGCCATAACTTTGAAGTGATTCCTTTTAATGTACTAAATAGGCTTAAAAGGGTACATACTATTTACAAGCTTGCCTAGGAAAGGCTTGCTCTCATGGTAGCTGCAAGTCTGCAAGGTTGATGTCTACTGTGAAAAGGTCATAGAGTCACAAACTAGCTCTAACACTAGCTGTTAATCAATTCTTGCATTGAAACTAAGGAATAATAAGAATAAGTATTGAAATAAAGGCTAGGTTCTTTTCAGGATCGGTAACTCTATACTAATTGCTTTCTTGAGCTCGAGTCTTATCCGTTTAAGCTTAAGAAGGTAGGTATGGGTATTCAGAAGAGGTTGTTATAAGGTTAAGTATGTACTATCATGTATACTTCCTGCAATTCCCTCGCTACGCTACAGTAAGGTATTATAACCCTCATACTGTATAAGGTTCGTATCCTATACACACTAGTAACTACAAGGAATAAGAATAATAAATTACCTAAGACTACTCTTTATTACTATCTATTCCATTAGTAACTAATAAAGCTAGAGTATAATAAAACTACAATACTATAAGAACTATAGAATACTACTGTTATAAGTACAATCAATATCTCCTAGTAAGGCTGGGAATACTGCTACAAGAGCTACACCTAAATCCATTAGCTGCACTAAAGCAAGTATAGGTGCTTCTTTAGAGGATATCAAGCAATGTCACTTCCTACTAATAGAGGAACCTCTAAGAACTTAAAAGAACCTGATATTAAGAAACTTAACTACTAATTCCAAATCTAGATTATCAAGTTTAGCAGCTAAATCCTAAGAACCTCCTAAGGATACTCTAATTGCAATTACCAATATCTGGGTTACCCCTTACTAATTTCAGGGTACTCTTAACACTTTATAGTAATAATCAGCAATAATCTAATCCTAACTACTACTACTCTATATCTGGTTTAACCCGTATAGAAACATCCTAAAAGGAAAAGCAAGCTCTTTAAAGTTCTCATTTTTGGTATCACATCTTTAGCAAATAAAGCGGCTTATTCAATACTAAACTAAGCTAATGCTAATTCAAAAGTACTCCAGGCAGGGTTTTAGCTAAAATGTTCAGGTGTGCTCTATATATTAATGATAAGTAAGCTCCGCTCGAGCCCTAAAATCCTCCCTTTTCTTCTGAGAGAAGTCTATTTAACTCCTAAGGAAATTCTAGGTAGAAGTTTACCCTAATTAGGGCTTTTAAATTATGGGCTTACTCCTTAATTAAACTTTAACTTTCTTTTTTGCCTTTTACTCAAGAAATACAACTTAGATATCAAGTTTTAGAACCCCTTTTAATTAATAAAAAACTCCCGGGTTTAAGAGGAGACACGTGAGGAAAGGCTAGCTATTACTATTCTTTATTATAGGAGGACTCAAAATGCTTTTTGTATTTGGACTTTCCAGAATTCTTTAATTATTTGTCAGTATATAAGGAGAACTCCTTAGGAGTAAACCATGAGATAAGAAGGCTAAGAAGGAGTCCCTTTCAAATACAAGTTAGAGCTGTGCTAGGCTTAGTCATAAAATCTGATATGCTATTTCGGTAAGAGTTTTTTTTCTAGTTCTGTAGATATCGTTTTTGCTCGACTTTTTCGGATTGAAGTCAGTCAGGTACTTTATAATAATTTACGTATTCCGGAAATTCAAAGGTTTCTCTCACCTATAAGCTTCCAGCTTTTTCACTCGAGAGTGCTTAGTCACAGCTGTATCTTGTTTTATTGAATAGAAATTAATGGGTTTATGAATATCCTTTAATAAGGAAAAGTTTCAATAAAGAATACCTAAAAAACTTGATATCAAAGTAGACAGTTGAGTCACTCTTGTCAATACCAAATAAGTAAGGGCCCAGAATGCGGACCCCCTTAACTTCTTGTGTACATTACAGATAGAACTCAAAGTTATGCTATATATTATATATATACTGACTTACTCTACTACACTACAGGGCAATACGTTTTTAACGGTACCCAATAAAAGGGTATTATAATCCCTCCTCTGAATAGATAAACTCTGACTAGCAAAAGACTAAGAGAAGCCTGGTAAAAACTTCAGCTACTAAAGATAAAAGATCGAGTTTATACTATAAGATATGTTCTAGAATACTAAAACTAACAGGAATACCTCAAGTTCTTTAGAAAGAGTTAAAAATACAAATTAAAAAAATTGGCTTGACTTGATTTCTTTATATTCCCTAAAATCTTGACTATCCTGACAGAACCTAAAAGAAAGCAAAATAAACAAAGCTTGTTCTGAAACTTCTATTTGCTATAAACCCCCTTTGAACACACACAGAAACTGGTAGACTCCTTTAAACAGCTACAAGAACCCACTTAATAAGAATGAATAAGAAATTCCAGGATATAGAAGTACTGTTAGCAAAACCTTTTCAGTAAAACTAGTAAAGACTCATGATTATGAATACAAATTCAATAGAATCATGCTAAAGTTACTAGCTAGAATGTCATTTATCAAGAGTTTAGGTACATACTCTGTAAAGCTGTTGATTTACCTTAAATTGTGGACCTCTAAGATAAGAGAAACCCCTATGAGAAAGAAAGTTTATCGAATTACTTCTTACTGGATACTATCAACTTAAGACAAGACAGCTGAGTAGGAAAACCCTAAAAGCCTATAAAGGAATCCATGTTAGTTAAAACATTAAAGCAAAGAAACCTTTTATAAAAATTCTTGCTTGTATTACCTGTTAGGATACCTGGGGGTTTATTTAGCCGCTTATAAACTGCAGTATTTCATATATTTGAATTATCTCTTAATAATATCGTCGTCTTTGAGCCCTTACATAGTTTTCTAATTCCTTGTCTTTAATTATCTACTTCGTTTAATGGGATGGATCCTACCTAGCATGATATCAAGAAAGTTCCCTTTTGTACTTGTTGAGCGCTTAAACCAGCCCTTTTTAGAAGGTCATAGTAATTCTGATCTGTAAGTGAAAACCTTATACTACCGGTAACTAAGTTTTAAGAGTTTGCTAAAGATAACAAGAAATCCCGAGTCTAACTCCTTCTTTTAATAGGGTCCCCCTAGGTAAAAGTTCAGTATTCTTTAAATAATATTTTAAATAAAGAATCAAATCCTTTAGGGGCAACTTAGTATTTTGGGGGATATACGTAAAAAAAAGTAGTTAACCCTTTCTGTCTGTATACAGGAGACAAAAAACCGTCGTAGAGAGAAATAGAGAAAGTGCTCCTCCATTAAATTACAAGAGCTAGATTTACTTTTTTATGCTTCCTTTAGAAATTCTGGTACTTCTACACTAAAACTTTATTAAGCTTATACAAAGAGCAAGGGGTTTCTTTGGAATTCAAAAAAGCTACTGTACTTAATATACCAAGTTAGGAAATAAGAAAACTTTTATTGCAGGATTTCAACCTTTGTCTTACATATCACTATGCGTTAAAGATACTAGCTACAACTTGCCTACTCAAAAGGAATTCTTATCGCTTCAACTAAACTAAGGAAACCTTCTTAGATCGTGTAGACTTCCTTAAATCCCGGTCTAGTTAAGCAGCTAATCCCGAAAAGGTACCCTACGAAGAAGAAATGAAAATGCCTCCCTCACTTTATTTAGTAGAACTTCCTACTTTTAAAACCCTTTAATAAATAAACGAATTCCTTGCCTTATTCTAACTAGGAGAGGAGATCTTCTACTTATAAACTAAACGATAGTAGAGTCTTATATGTAAGTAGTATTAGAGAGTTCTTTCTTAAAGTATTGTATTAGAGTAATAGACAGTATTAAAATCTAGTAGTTGTTTAATTCTTATATGTATGTTACAGGAGTTCTCTTAAGGTGTATTGCTCTTGTTCTCTATTGTTACTTTTACTCATAACTCTACCTATCTCATGCATACCTATAACTTTCTAAACAAAACTATATCCCTTGAAATCCCCACTTACTCAAGAAGAAAAAAAAACTCTATCTATAGAGTCTATCTCTGAAGTACTAGTATATCATTTAACTAAAGAAATTTTTGGTATTGTATCTTACCTGAGCGGGATAACGGGATATATGCTCCTGTATGAAAAAGTAGCTTAGTTTTTCCGACACGCCTTTTTTTCGTTTATTGAATAGACTTTATTGCAGTATATTGAACTAGGTATCTACTAAGATAGGACTTTTTAGCTTTTTGCTTTATTATTAGATGTCAATTTGGAATCTTCCTTTTAATAGCAAAAGTACGGTTATTACTCTTGATCACTAAAACTCGTTCAGGAAAGAAGGCGCTGGGAATGGGAAAGCACTCTGCACTAAACCAAGGAAATTCTTAGTAATTGTAATATTGTTTTAAAGGAGCCGAAGCTTTACTTTTCTTTTATACACTATAAATTGTTTTTAGTCTTCGTAATAGGAATCCTACGACATAGAAAATGAACTTACGAGGTCCTACAAGTCGGAAGCCGGTCTAAAAACCTGATGGCAAGCTCTTTATATCTCGTTTACCACTTAGATAGATGAAGATACATGATTAACTTATTTTTGCGCTTATCCCGGATAATAGAAGGAGCCCCTAACCTAATACTAATAGAAGCTGAACAAAATGCAAAGTAATCGCACTTTTATCTGAGTCTCTAGAGTATCCTCTTTCTAAGAATAAGAAGCTAAGAAGTAAGGAACGTAGTAGATCCTTATTGCCTCCCGCACAAAAAGAAGAGACATTATTTATAGCAAAAGACCGAGAACTCGCTTCTAAATCTTGAGCAAAATAAAGGTAGAATAGCAGCGCTCCAACATAGAAACTTCCTTTTGCTTAAACCGTCTTTAATGAAACGAAATCCGTAACAGAAAACCCATAAGGAAGACACTGAGTAAAGACATACCCCTGTAAAGAGACTCTCAAATTAGAAATGTAAAAGTCAATATTCTCTCCTTAAACAGGAGTACCTACCCTTTAAAGTGTGGTTTTTGTTAAAGCCCCTAAAAGGACTTTTATGATCAATCAGGGTATCCCGCGCCAGAGTAACTTGTAAAAGGAATTAACCCAGTAAGGGTTTAGCTTTGCGGAGTCAATGCGTGAATATCTGGAATGCCTTATTACTATAAATGTCGCTATCATCCTCTAAGTTCTCTTGTTATCCTTCTCTGGATAGGGCTAGATTTTTCCAGTATGCGTCAAGGCTCAGTTAATTAAAAGGTTCTGGTATTGTGAAGTGCGGATCTTCGAAAGTAAGTACTTTGTTTAGGTCTTCTTGATATCCGAGAAAAAAAACCTATAAGTCATAGGATTTTGTTATACTTGTATTTAACTAAAGCCATCCGTGGTGGGAATTTACTTAATCATGAGTTATAAAGAATACTTATACAACTTTAAAAGTATCTCTGTAGAGTAACCTCTTAGAAGCTTGCTCTAAAATTACTGCTCTCAGATCTATAGGTTTCTCCCTGGCCTTGTTCTTGAAATAGGATAATAATTAACTTAAATTGAAATGTATTTAAAAACTCAACTTACTTTCATAAACTAATACTCCTGCATTCATTGAGAAAACTAAAGGAAAGCCTCTGGTGGCGTCGGGGCTTTCAAGAAGAGCGTTCTCAACAACTAAGCGTTTCCGTTGCTCGCGCGGGTATTGTATGATAGGCTCATCTAATCTTTTACTATTTAATACTATTTATTTATAAAAGGAGCGCAAGGCAGTAGATTAAGTTTAACCCAAACAAAGCAAAGTATAAGGAGGTCTAGAATCTATTAATCCAATTAAAGGAACCCCCTCAATGAAAGGAGAACCAAAATAAACTAATAAAAAAAAGGTGGAATATCTAATCTACTATGAGTTGTCTTAAAAGAATATTGACAGAGCACCGTAGTAATAGGTAACCTTATTATAAAAGATCTAGCCTTGTTTTAAAAAGGTACCTAAACTGAAGATATAAAGGCTGGATAATAACTCTTAGAGTTCTTTGCTTTAGTTTGTATTCATAATCGAGAGTCTTTCTGGAAAGTCTTTGGGTTTTTGTAACTCTATTAATCCCTACCCTAACCTTAAACAACTAACTAAGACTATAGAATCTAGCTAATATTAACTCTCTAATACAATAACTCTATATTAGTAGCACCTGAACAAGAAGGTTTAACAATCATCAACATCAATAAGGGAGTTTCTTTCTTTATGTTATGTCCCGTTCTTTTCTTTTAGGATCCTGGTAAGAGTAATTCTAAAGTTAGGATTATTCTATTTTATGTGTATTTCTGAAAGTAGGGCTAGAATCCAAACCAAGGTTTTTCTATTTTGTATAAGGGCACTCTGACACGCTGTTCCCGGTTTCATTAATTAAGCGGGTCTTTTGAGGTTGGCTACTCGCTTTTATTTAGTGCTTGAGGGCTTTACGAATTGAAAGTGAAAGTACTATTTTAAGTTTTAAGGTAAGTAAGGGAAGCTTCCTCGCTGCGTATAACTAAAAGGGCTTCTAATTTTATGAGGTTTCTACCTCTCGGTCTTAAGGAATCGTCTTTTTTTTGACTCAAGCGGATCCTGTTAAGATCTACTTTTTGCCCGGTTCAAGAGACCTTTATTTGTTTATTTATAAGGACTGCGCGCTGACTAAACTTTAGAGTATGTTAAGAGTTAGAGAATTCCGGTAAGTTACGAGATTGTATACGTTATATATTAGACCTTGAGCGCCCCCCCTCCTATGTTTTAGAGTAGGTAGATACAGGACAGGACCCGGTTCCTTGTTTGCGATCTTTTCATTAGTATCTCTTTAATAAAATGGAGGAAAATGCTACTTTATTTGACAGAACTTTCTTTTTTCTACTAGGCAGAGTTTGGCTTGGCAAAGTTGTAAGAAGTTGAGACGTTTTTGGGAAAGTAATAACTATACAAACAATATATCAATAGTAGGGCCCCCCTTTTAGTACTTGAGAATAAACCCCTAATGCACCTTTCTGTAAAGACTTAGCCTTGAATCTTGTTTTGAAACTGTGTGCTAATAATGTAAGTTAGACTTGTAAATTGACTTTCTACTCCCGAGTCAGTTATCACGATATAGCGGCTCCTCGTTTTTATTTCTTGAGTGAGGATACCTGGAGGCCATAACATAACTAAAAAAAAAAGGCTTAAGATTTGGATAGTTTTTTAGATAGAAAGCTAATATTCATTCTTAACTAAGCGGGATTACCCCAATTTTATGTGAGTAATTCTGTATTAACCTACGGAACTCAAGTCTCAGATTAAAAAGGGTTCCTTCTTAAAAAAGCGTAACGGGGCTTTTACTCAATAAGCCGAACAAGAATAGTAGTATGTATAAAGAATGAAACCTCTCCTCCACTAACTAAATAGTGAATACTTTTCAGGATTCCTGGGGATAATTTGTATACCATATAACAAATACTTAACAGTACCCTAGCTGAATGCACCTCTATAGCTTAATTTGAAAGAGCTAAGGAGGGCTTTAGCTACTCTACTATAGATCCGTAAAGAAGAGCCCTAAAATACAAGAGAAAGCAGGGACTATACTAAACTTGAAAACGGAAGCTTTTAGATACTAAATAAAATCGACGAAGATAAGCCAAAGGAATAGGAAGCTCGGTCCGGTGATAGCTCAAATTAGACTAAACTAATAAGGGGCTCTGAGAGTTTATACAGGTACAGGGCTTTTTGCACAGCATACTTAGCACTTCTTTCCAGTGATTTTAGTACCCCTTTCTTTATTAGTACTTTTTAAGTAAGCTTGTTTATAGGTGTAAGAATCTAATTGAGTCGTAATTATTATAGCTTTTAATTTAATCTGTACTTTGAGGATTCAGCTTATGCACGAGCAGTGTTCCTAGAATTTGTATACTTTTACAATTAATCAAAGACAACAAAAGTCTGTTACCGGGGTGAAAGGGTAACTCTCTATTCTTTATATTATTGACACACTAGTACTTAATTTGTATTATCATCAACAGGACTAAGCACGCATACCCCAAAAAAGTACAAAAGTTTGAAAGAGAGGACTCTCTTCACCTATGCGGCAATCTTTTGAGCTTGTATTGATAAAAAAAAAACTCGGTATCAGGTATATTACCAAAACTAAGAGCGGATTTCCCGAATTGCTGATAGTGTATTGTAGAGTCTCCTGCTAATAAAAAGGAAACTTGCTCAGCGCGCCGCTGAATTCCAAAAAGTCCTCTAAAGCTGAAACAGAACCTTTACAAATGCATAAAGGTTTACTACACTGTAACCTTAGCTTAATTGCGAAATGAGTACTATTTACCTAAGGGTTTAACTAAGAATATATGGATGTCTGTACCCGGTAAAAGGAGCGCTTATCTTATATAATGTTCCTTCAGATAGCTTTGCATATAACCTCGGTTAAGATAAGAGTAAAGTCCCTTTTTTACTATTATATATCGACTCTCTTGGAGTCCTGATGAAATTGATTCCTTAACCTCTTTAATCTGATACCTTAAACCTGATTTCCCAGCTTTCTTAGTCTTTTGAGTGGAGCTTTGTGCCTTAGAGCTTGTTGTTCTTCTAGATTGTTCTAATGGAGCAGCTAATGGTACACTTCTTTTCTTTTTTTCTAAATCCAAAGAAACTTTTTACCCAGTATTACATTACTGAATATTAAGGATTTCCTGTTTAGGGGGCCCATAAATGACTCAAGTTTTTTGACTTCCATAGCTTATAGCATATGCCGCCTGTCCTTTGTGCATGGATTTACGGGTTTGTTAATATAGTTAGCTACTTTACTGACTAGAAACTAGCATCTGTTAATGAGCTTTCCTTAGGTTTTTTTCTATTACTTAAACAGCTATTCCGTCGCTCTGGAAACGCTTCGATCAACAGGGTAATTTCTGTTTCAATTACAATGTTTTAAAAAGGTAATTAAATAGGGGGAGATAAGTCTCTTTCCTTAGTCTTAATAGTTTTATAGGAATAGAACCCACGTAGCTAGTGTATTCTGCACTTTGGTATCTTTACAGCTGCTGTCTTATAGTTATAGGAGACTTGAACTCTTGCATTTTCTAGAACTAGAAGCTATGGGTAAGATACAGAGTATAGCTAAGGCTCATGAGACAGGTATGAAGGCTCGTAGGAAAGATAGAACCCATAAGACAGGTATTCTCGAGAAAGGTCTAGCTCAAAAGATACAGCTACAGAAGACTAAGAAAACAAGGAAACGAGGTATTACAAAAATTTGAAATAACCCTATATGAAGAACTATATCGTTAGCATAAACTTGCAGAAATCTCCAGGATATCAATTTTATATTCTATTGATCAACTTAAAACTTTATAGGAACAACCCGTATATTAGGAAGAAGGGGTTAAACTGCAATGCAAACGGGTTATTGAGCAACTAAATGAAGGACCTCCTTTTATAAACTAACTTAGATACCAATAACTATTGAAGGTTACCAACCCTGTACAGTTTTAAGGAGTAATAAGATAAATAGCCGGGAAGTGAAAGTAAAAGAGAACTTCATGCGCGGATATTTAGGTTAGGTTGCGGTTTAGAAAAGAATTTATAGAAATAGGATCCTTTTGGTGAAAGAAATTTTAGAGTTTCGACCAGGGAGCTGGTATCTAATTTGGTACACTTTTACTTGCTTCTTGCTTTCAGTAACGGGGAAATATATAACTACCTACAATCTCGAGCAAGCAATAGCCCGCTATGCTTTAGCTTGTCCTTTATAGAAATAAAGTAATTACTTGTCATTTTTAGGGCCAAAAGAAAGTGCTTAATATTAAAACCCAAGACTAGGAATTTAGAACTAAAGACAACTAATAAGAGTAAACCTTAGACTAATTGACTATAAGACACCGGGATTTGAGGTCCGAATTCTCTTACAAGATCCTGATTTGACTAGTTTACTACAGGTTGTCGTGATGCTATGAATGGTCTAGTGCTGTAATGAGGAATGGGGACAGAGGAGTACGCGGTTGGGAATAAGTGAAGTGAGAGAAGTTCTCTAAGCTTTTACCAAACAACTAAGTACTAGTTACAGCTTTTCAATTTCTTTAAAAAAACCGAGGTTCTTTCATTTACTAAATTTTCTTGGCACTAAACTAGAATAGAAACTCTAGAACTCCCCCTTTATAAGCCGCTTTATGCTCTAACTTGGGTACTTATACCGGCTTTTGACTAGACAAAATGCACACTTTTTGAGCAATCCTTATTATTACACTATAGCGAGTGGCCTGTTGGTTCTGTAACAACCCTGTTAAAAAAAAATAAGGGCACTTACTACATGTATACTAATAGAAAGAAATTGGAAAGTGGGACTCATAGGGTCCTTTGTAAAAGAGAAAAGAGAATAAATACACAGGAAGGAAATAGAGCTCCTAACGACTTTTCTTGCTCATATAGGAATCACTTAGATAAAGTAAACTTAAATAGAAACATTCTAGATATCCTAGTCTCCAGTAAGAAGTTTAGCTTGTTAGAAGGCAGTGGGTTATTATTAACTACAAGGTAAAGCGAAACTTGAGTGTTTTTAGATCTTGTAGGTTCCAACGGTTATAGGATAACTCTTTCATTTGTAAAGTGTCAAAGCGGCTAGCCCTAGGTATGCATTTCTTTTTAAAAAGCAAGAAGTCCCGTTTGTTAAGAGAAAGGCTACTCTAAATAGCCTCTCTTTCTATTGAGTTTTCAGAGTATACTATTTACTAGTTCTCTAAACCTCGGATCCCTTTAGTTTAGAATCTTCCTTGATGTTGGTAAAGCTTGGGCATTCAAGGGGTTTCCTTATCTTTAGGGTATTGTAGATTTCTTAGAATATGAGAGTGCGGAGAAACCAAACCCGTAATTTTTCTTTTACTATAACTCGCGGGATTTCAGCCATTTTTGCAATAATTGAACTCTTTTCCCTTGCTTTCAAATAACTTTACTAATTAGGGGCCCCTTTAGTAATGGCGTGGATTTCATAAAAATGAACCCTGTTTGCTAAGCCTGGAAATCACGGGAAAGGTTGCTCTATAGCTATAAATCTCCTTTATCCACAAATGCAAAGGCTTTCATCAAGGTAGTTTCATAAAAAAAAGGAAGCTCTTAAACTATATAGAAGGCATACCGCGTAGAAATAGCCCAGAATTGAATAATGGATTTACCTACTTCTAAGCCTTGGACTTAAAGGTTAATAACTACTTGGATTGGAATTAGATAGTTTATAAACAAGTGTTCCTGAGTTATACCCCCGAGAGCGAATTACTGTTAGAAAAAATAGGTATTACTTTAAAGCCATCTGGGTCTACAAGAGAGACTCTGCCTTTCTTAAGCTTAAGTCTTAAGTTAGTTAGCAGGGTTTGTTACTCTCAGAATCCTTGGCTTGTATTACACTTTGAGGTATTAAGATTCTTTATGAATAGATTAGAAACATAAAAAATCGCCGACATGCTTTTATTTTCTGGTTTGCCCTATTAAATATACATGGAAAAGCACCTTTTTAAGAATGCTTTACCACTTTAAGATTCTGGGAGTAACCCAAACGAGTCAAGACGACATGTGGAAATAACAGAATTGACAAGGGCAACCCTTAATAGAAAAACTTTGAAAAATTCTATAGACTTTCTTTCTTTAGTAACCTTTCCTCGGAAGAACCTTACCTGAATCACTTAGATAGAAAGATAGATTTTTGCTTGATTATACTAGAGGTCCTTTTAGAGCCTTGTTATATTATACAGAATTTCCACATGAACTTTAGATTAGTTAAATTAAGGACTTTCTTGGGTTCAAAACGATTTGAATTCCTTTGATTTTATAATTATAAAAAAAAATCACTATAGTATACGGATTCCCCGTTCTCCTTCGAGCCCCCTATCTCGAAAGGGTCTTGAGATTTATCTATAAAGAAGTCCAGATTTAGTACTAAACTCTCCTTCCGTTCTATACCCTCTCTATTGTATTTGTTGGAAACTCCTTACTTTAGTTTCTACCATTATCCTTACCGGAAACAGAGGAAGAGGCAACTCCCTTACTTTTCCTCAGAGCTATGACCTACTTCTTATGGCTTACTTTCATACTCCTCGTACCTAGACCTTTCTTATCTTACTCTTCTTCATCTTAAAAGAGGATGACTCCCAACTTCTTAGGTTCTAGAAACCTCTTAGCTTCTCTTCAGGTCAGACCCTTGAACTTAAAAAAAAGGATAGTACCTCACTGTTACCAGCCCTATATTATAACCTAAAAAAGAGACTCCTGGCAATTGCTTTTGAAATCTTGAATGCCTTTTCCAGAATACAAATAAAGAAACACAAATAAGAGTCTTCCCCGGGACTTTCTACTTCATCCGCCGAGGGTATTCTTATGCTAAACAAGTGAAATCTAGTTTATACTCGGTTGAGCACCCTGCTTTTAGAGCTGAATTAAAGAAAAGAACCCCTATGAAACCCCTTTTTAAGCAGGCTTTTCTTTACTTTGACTTTGAAAACTGTTGGAATACAATTTAATTTAGGAAATTTTCTATGCCATCCGCCAATGCCTATTAAAAGGTTTCCGCTTATTCTTAAGCTGTCAATAAGATCAAAAAATTTCGTAATTATCGAATCTTAAAAAGAACGAATAAAGACTCTAACTTTTACAAGGGTCTAGGCCCGAAAACAAGCTTACAATAAATATTAGGGTTATTTAGGATTTAGTTTTGAAATGAACCCTCAGTCTAAGTTGAAGAATAAAAAGAAGTAAACCCCTGTAAAATGCACTTCGTAGCTACTAGAAAACTCCTTCCACTCTTGTACTCTAGAATAAGTGCCATAATAAGGGCTCAAACCTCTAAATACTAATAAGGGAAACGACTTAAAAAAAATTATTAAACCAGAAGTCGTTCTGTCCCAGTCTCGACACCATTTGTTCCTACTTAGCGTATACTATAGCAAACCCTGCAATTTCTAAAAGTTAAAGGGGAAGGAAAATCCTAATGAATTAGAAAATCTTAGGCTCCGGCGGCACTCCTTTTTATGAAAAGCTTTTTGGGAACAGGAAAAAAAATTAGGGCCCCTAAATAAGTTCCAGGTTCTTTTTTATTATTTTTTTTAAGGAACTCGGGTTATAAGGCTTAGGCTAGTAATTCTCGGTATTGGTAAGGGGATTGGAAAGGCGCGGTGTGGTATGAGTTAGATTTCCTTTATAATGGGCTGTTTGAGGCAATTAATCCGGATTTTAGAACCCCATAAAATAAAGTATAAAAAAGAGCTCCTTGTTACACAGTATGCTGGATTCAATTTTAGTGCTATCCCGGCCCCATTTACTCTAGGTTGTGAGGCCTTTTATAAAGCAGTATTCCCAGGTATTCTCTAACGGGCTTACTAAACCTAGACTAAGTATGCTCTCGAAGTTGAGTCATTCAAGATATATAGACCTTGTTTCTAGGGCACTTGTTCAAGCTTTTCCTTTGAGAAACAGTATAGAAAGATACGTACGTAGAAGTTTTTTCTTAGAGGAAGAGAAAGGGCCGTTTTTGCAAGCTAGTGAATCAAGGAATTTTCCAAGTACAGGTTTTTGCTACATTGCTACATGGAGATAGATCCAGGGGTTCTAATTCTAAAAAGGAGTAGGCACTCAAAATAAAGAGTGTCAAAGTTATAATATTAACAGCAGGACTCCTTCCAGTTAGGTACTCCCCCTCTTTATGGGATAGCAGGTCCCTAATTACTTATAAGACAAGTGGAAGCTCAATCAATATAGTAGGTTCAAAAACGTCTTACAAATCTAAAAAAGTTAAATAAATAAATATATTGTTACATTATGTTGTAGCAAGCAGAAATTATGGGATTCTAAAACATCTGAAAAACAGTCGCTAAAAACTTCACCATCCTCTAGGTAGGTGTCTCTCTGCCAATTCTGTTTAAGTCCTAACAAGAAGGGTATTTATAGCGCTCTAAGGATTCTAACTCTCAAATGCAGAAGTAAAGTCTAGGGTATTTGGGTTTTATAAAGTATCTATGTACTATCTAGTAAACTATAATGTGTTAACCTCCTTTATATTTACTCAATTTGACAATTGCCTTACTAAAGCAATCCTCTATACTCTTAAGACTCTTATTCTTATTCATCCACCCCTTCTGAAACTGATCCTAATTCTTTAGCAACACTGGATTCTCAGTTTCTTTAGTTTAACGAACTCCTACTATTTAGTTAGTACTTTGACTTCAACTGAAAAGCGCTAGAGAAATGGGTTTCTGTCCCTTTATTCTTATTGCTGTAGTTTCTAATTGACTTATTGACTTAGGTTTCCCTTCTTGTTAAACCATAGGAGAATGCTGAAAGATGCTCTCTCTAGAACTTAACTTATTAACTAGTAAAGAAAGATAAGTCAAGAATTAGTACTACCAAAACCAATCCAAGCTTGTCTGAAGCTACTGAGTAGGAAGGTGTAGCTTGGCTGAACGAAGTGAGGGATGGGTTTAGTTACAGCTTTTGAACAGAGTGAGCTTGCGTTGAAGGCTTGGAAGATCGAACAAGGGTCAGAGGATGTCTTGTTGGGTCGAACGAAGTGAAGAGGAAAGAAACTCGTACAAATGAAACTAAGAAGTCAATTAGAGACTCATTCGGACAGATAAGAAACAACAAAGAAGAAAGAGATATTCTCAGAGAGTTCTCTATTTAAGTGATTTCATTACCATAGAATTCATCAGTCTTCTCCTTTCTATAAGTGATAGGTTCTCTTAGCGGGGCAGGACTTTAACCTTTGACATGACGATCAAACTAACCCGTGCTCTAACCACGTAGCTTTACTCCAAATAATGAAAAAAACAATGACTTTAAACTATATTTACTTACTACATTCGAGAGTCATAAAACTTGACTACTACTCTTCATTGCAAAGGATGAGCTAAATCTATTTCTATTTAAGTCATTAAAATTCCTAAGAATTGAGGTTAGTTACAGCTCTGAACGAAGAGAAGAGGAATGGTTTATCCTGGCTGAACGAAGAAAAGAGGATTGTTACAGCTCCGAATAAATGAGGAGGAGGGCTTTGAACCAGATTCACAGCAAAGAATTAGAACAGATTACCAGCAGAAAGAGGTACAAAGACTGGATTCGAACCCTTGGATGGCGAGCAAACTAACAAGTGCTATACCACTTTAGAATACTCCTAAATAAACTGCTCACTTTACTATAACGAACTATAACGAGTTGAGTATGAAAGACAAGTATTCAGGTAGAGCAAAATCTATTTCTATCTAGGATAAAGGGTAAGCAGCCCAAACCTCTCCAGAATTAATCCAATCCTTAACTCCCAAGCAATCCAATCCCAGAACTCTAGTCCAATCACTCCAATGTACTGAATAATCCAATCCAACCGAGAACCTGGGTCCGCCTTTCCTAATCCTTTGTTTTCCTTGCTTAGTACGATGAATGAATTACTTACATGCCTGTATGTATTCGGGATCTACGTTGTTAGAGCTATGTCTTGTTTACGAGTTGAGAGACACTCATCTTCCTTGTAGCTAATGACTATTTAGACTAGGGTTTGAGTTCACGGATTAGTAAAAAGTGTAAGGAAAGCTTAAAGAGGTGTAGCTAGGTCCTAAACAAGTTATGAGTATGAAACAATATGCTATTAAAGTTGTAGTTTATTAGTAAAGTAAGTTAACCATTTACAAGAGAAAGATCCTTCCTTCACTCTAGCTGTGTCGAATTTCATGTACTAGATTAAAAAACTGCGCTTACTAGTTACTAGGATAACCTGTAATATAGACTTCATAAAAGAAGAGTATAGGTATTCATTTTCATTTAATTCTACGTGGAAATATATTAAACGAAACTTGCATTTGGCTCAAGAGATGTCCTATACTTTTGTATTCTACGTGTCTATAAGATAAGAGGAATCCTACGGAGTCAATTGAGTTACAGTATTCCAGGTTCAAGACCTAGCTCTTGAGCTCATAGAAGTCTCCTACTTGTATTGTAATTGAGGTTTTTAATCCTTATGGAATCCTGGATGCTTTTATTTTTTAGAAAAAAAAAAATTGTAGTTAGTGAGTACACTTTACGTTGCAATACAAGAATTTCTCGGGGTATCCCTTACCCCTAAGAGTTTAGGAAAATGTAAAAATAGGGCTGCCTTTATTCAAAGAGGAGCTAAACAACGGAAGGGTTTTGAGTTCAAGCCCTGACATTTTCTTTATTTTGTAAAGTACTAGAATTTCTTTTGTAGAAAAAGCAGAAGGTTTGCTCCTAATTTACAAGGATTTAGACCTACTTGCGTAAACCAGATAAATTAGTCCTTTAGTTGGAAGTTAAGGGTTTATAGGTTTATCTGACCTAGTATACAATTCCTAATGGGTATGGCCGAAAAGATTCTTTCTTCTGAATGCGTCTTCCTGAAATGAAAACTTTGCCATCGGCTTAATCCCTCGTTTTGCTCTGCTAATAAAACAAATAAGGCCTTTTCGTAGCTTTATTTGGATGCTTTTACACCGAGGAAAGCTCTTGTTTTGAATATATTCTTTAATTATTGTAATTCTTGTTCTTAAAGTCTTACTGTATTAAGTTTGACAAACACAAACTTCGGTCTTATATAATTATAATCCGGAATAAATAGATGAGTTCTTATCAAACTAAGCTTTATTTAGCAGGTGTTCGGGGTTATAGTTAACAAACAGTTTAATGCGTAATTTTGTTTGACTTAATGATGGCCTATCTACTGTTTTGACGGGGTCCTACGAAGGGCACTTCCTATATATTATCTATCGAAACCGCACTTCAAGAAATTCTAGGGAGCCCGGCATTATCTATGACTATAAAACCCTATCACAGGTACTTATCTCTTCAGCGAGATTCTTGAGATTTTACTAAAGGAACGCCTATAAATTGATCTTTAAGACATAATAATTCTAAATAAAGAGATATCTTGGGCTTTAGCTAGGTTATAAACTTTGGCGCTAAGCTTCTTGTTTTTAGTGTAAGGAAGGAGACTCCTTGTCTTTTATATAGGATCCCTTTAGCAAAGGCAATACTGCAGTCCTATCTTGAGATATAATTTATTCCATATTATTTACTTGTACCTAACACTCCTCTAAAATATAGACGCGGCCTCTTTTTTAGAACTTGCTTAAATGCAATTTTTCGCAGCTATTGAGAAGCTAGGCTTTTTTTTTTATAATCAATTTCTTTGCTGGATATTTTACAACTCTTCTTTATAATTATATCCGCAAGATACTTCTTGGATAGAGCAGGACTCCTGTATGCTAAATTCTAAGTCATAGCAGGAAAATCCCCTGTCGGCGCTTCACCGTAGTAAGAAAAAGAGCAGGAAACTCTAAGCTATGTCAAAACCTCAACGCCCCGGTAACCTAAGACAATGCTTTATAGAACTACTTTGCACCTATGGAGTTCCGCCGATTTCTTGATTTTCCGAATAGATTCTAATCTGAGAGCAATCTTTAGTAAGACGAATATCCTCTATTTATTTACAGGTGTAAGCGTCTCTCATATTCTAGGGAAGTCCCGGTTAACTTACAGCAACCTATTTAATTTGCATATCTTGTGTTGGATCTTCTAAGCCAGTAATTCTACTTGGTGAGGTTGGATTTAAGCTCGGTTCTGCTCTTGGAGTGAATATCTTTTATGTAAAGGGAGCCTTTTTTTTCTACTGCCAGAATTTCTTATGAGAACCCCCCCTCCTTTCATTTCAGTTTAGTCAGTCAAATATTACAAAATTTCCTCAATGTGAAAACCCTAACGAAACCTATTTAAACGGGGCATTTTGCTATGTTTAGAAAAACATTTCTTTCTGATCCAACAAAGCCACTAAGGGGAAACTTTAACTAACTCATGTCTCTAATCAAGTAAATCAAGACTATCCTTCTTACTCTAAAGGATAACTATACCTTACCTCCTCTGTTTCAGGAAATCTTACTAACACTAAAACCAGAGAGAAAAAAGTGCTAGTCAGGATACTTCCATGAAATTCCTATCTTATCAAGTTGAGACATACTCTGAAAAAGTGTATCCATTATGAAGGAAGCTTTTTTCTCTCTATATTCTATTTGGAGTGGTAAGTTCCTATAGTCGAAATACCTAAATTCATAAGTATTCTGTACTCTTTTGATCCAAGCACAGCAAACACTAATGTAATGAGAAACTGAACTGAAAGGAAGCTAATGCCAACTAGACTAATACAATAACTATTCATCACTAAACTAGCACTCAAAACTCTTGGACACCCCTGGATAGACACACGGGTCCGGATAAGAATAGGAGCTTACAACACTTTCAAAAACATAGAGTAGTAAAAGGGATCTCTAATCCTAAGCAATTCCTTATTACTTCATAGGGGCGACTCTAAAACACTACAGTATATAACTACTTTTATACTAATTCATTAACAAGCCTAGAAATTAATTACACTAACTAACGAGAGTTCTTAATTGACCTCGTAAAGCAATAGAAGATCTTAGCTATCAAGTAATATATCATTTTAGTTCAAAATAAGTCAAGAAATCCATGTTCTATTTGAAACTTTAATTAGCACCTTTTGGAATATACATACCCGGACTTTACTGGGAACCCCCTTATTAAAATAAAAGACTTAGTCGGAGCTCTGTTATAGTATATAGTAGATTACTGAAAAATGTTGATAATAAGCTTTTCATTCCCTTTTGCTTAGTTGTTATAGCAGCTATACTATTTCTGTATCTAACTATTAAATATTAGAGATTTCCTCAGAGATATACCTGTAATCTTTGTAGCCTACCTAACTCTTAATCTTAACTGCAGCTAGACTCATTTCCATTTCTTATTAGTAAACTGGTTTCCTTATAACCTAAAATTGACTAAGCCTGAGAATTCTAGCTTTACCGGAAACGGATTCACCTTAAATGACTTTCCTAGATTTAGCTTCTTCTTTATACTCCTTAATAAAAGCTTTCCACGGAATTGGAAACTTGAAATCAAAGAAACATAAGGGCTACTCCTTAAAAAAAATATCCTTTCAATTTTATCCAGTTAAAGCAGCATAAGGTTCCCGGTATTAATAAAGGCTAAAACTTGAATTCAGACTCGGACTTGTTCTCTTCTTTTCCTCATGACTTCTTACTCTTGATTTACTTCTTCATGACTTACAACCGGTTTAGGATTAAGGAGCTACACACTTCTTAGAGGAGCTGGGGTTAGAGAACAGAGACTTATAGTATAGATATTATAGAAGGAGAGATATAAAGAAATAGAGCAGATACCTACTCAATAGGAAATGTATTCTTCTTCTTCTTGCTTGTTAGGAAGTCTAGTATAGGAATAATAAGTATAATAGTAGTAGTAGAAAGAAGTCTTACTCTTAGTATTATATTAGATAGTTATGGAATTGATAGTAATAATATAGTCTTTTAGGTTTATAGTCTAAGTAAGGTATATTCCACTTCTCCCCGTAGTTACTGACATGGGAGGAGAAAAACTTAATTGATATTAGACTGCATTACCCTTACCGACTAAAACTGAAGGAGGTTTATGCCATTTATAGTATTCTGAATATATCTACATACATTATAACCCCAATACCCTAGACTTTTTTATTGACTTCTTTACTTCCTCTTAAAATGAAAAGAAACTAGACTCTGGATCTTACTCTGCTGTATCCCCTCTTCTATTGGTCCCAGCTTTATGGAGCTAAATACGAGCTAGACCCTTTTTTAAGAAGAAGAAAGAATACCTACGAGAGATGCTCTTTTGTTGCCTTGACTGTAGCTATAGGTATACTCTATCTATAGAGTATAGAGCTAATTAATAATAACTTAGTTATGTATAGTAAGTATTACTTGTTCTAATTTGTTCTAGATTACTAGTTAGGTATATTCCTTGCCTTTTATCGTCAAGGAGGCTCGACTTAGGAGAGTTTAGATAAAATCCTTCTACCTGACAGTAGCGAAGAGAGGGCAAAGTCTGATAGTGAATAAATATACCACGCATTCTAATACCCATCATCATATGACTTACTTCTTTCATCATAACCCTCTTGTTCTGTATGACTTCTTTATTAGGAGGTAAACCCCCTGCTTTGTAGCTATAGGAGCTTTAGGAGTAGGAGAGATAGAAACAAGCATAAACGCTTGCCTTATGGTAGATATAGCTGTTGTTCTAATGGTGCTATTGTAGTTATTATTGTATTCTATGTATTCTTATAGGTGTTATACTAAGGAGTTATAGTCTACTCTAGATAGTAACACGATATACTTATCTATTAGTTTAGTTGTATCAGTATTCTTCTTTTAAGTGCATTCCTCTTGCGCTCTGCAGTTACTGACATAGGAGGAGTTAGAGAGAGAGTAGTCTGAAACTAGACTTCTACTTCTTGTAAAATAACTAGGATTCTGTGTTAGTAGATCCCTGGCCTTAGCCTTAGTTTTACGGTTTCCACTTTCATTAAAAACTTGAGCGAGAAAGCACCCTTTAAGATAAGATTTCAAGCACTCCTGCTCCTTTATAGAACCCCGTTTCCAGAACTCGTTTACTAAACCTCAGTTATTTACCCATCGGAGGCCTCTATATCCTATATCTAACAAAAGGACCTCTTTCTTTAGAACCCCATACTCATACCACTCCTTCCATACCCCCCAGGCAGCTGAATATCTCAATTAAATAAAGTACCCCGTTTTTTGTTACCTTACCTAACTTTTTCTATACACTATAAGATAGAATCCCTATACTACAAGGCGGGGCATTTAAGAAAGTGACAGGTTCTCTGATGCCATAACCCTATGTAAGTAGGACTAAACAAACTAGGAAATCTATAGAGATTTATCCCTGAATTCTGTAACCGGGGACTCACTATTCCTCTAAAGCCGGATTTCCTGCTCGGTAGGTCGGTAGGGAGGCTCCTTATCCAGTTTCCTTCTCTATTTATCTAATTATCTAAGTATTCTAAAAAGAGTTTTAATACTTCTACACCTTTTTATTACTAAAACTAAAGAATTTCAGATTCCAAAGAAAAAACTGACTTGCAATACTCGCCTAACCTTAAGAAATTGCTATTATCTTAAACTAACAACAAGGAAATCCTTTCTTAGAAATGTTATAGGAAAAAACTCCCTGCTTACTTAGTTTCCTGCCCGAAATCCAATAACTCCAAACAAAGGAACATGCAACCCCCTTCTCTTTATACCTGTACTCTAACACGGGTCTTAGCTATCTTGTTGCTGACATTGCACTCGTAGGAGCTCCCATGTGAAAGTGTCAAAAAAGGAGGACTTTTGCAGCTATGTAAAATAATCTTTCTTTGTTTTCTTTCAGCGCCTATACAAGACAAGGCAAACGCGGTTCGAGGACTTTTCCATATAAATCAATCCTACCTTTTCTCACAAAAAGAGGGTGAAAATGAAGACCTTCAAGAGGAGAATGCTACTTTTTGGTTGTTCAAAAATTCACCTACGACAAAAAAAATGAATAAACCTACTTTTCCTTATAGAGCTGACCTCAATTTTCACAAAAAGTAGTCCAGCCTAATTGGAAAAACAATAAAACTTGACTCAGAATCTTTTACCTCATCATAATTTTGCTATCATCATATGACCGGAATTCAAATTAGTTGTTTAAAGAATCCAATAACCTGGAATCAAATAAAGTCTCATACTCCTGAACCGGGTTACACTGAAGTAAAGTCAACTAGCTACACCTAGAAGTCACAAGAACAAATTCCCAATACAAACCCTCAATTGACAGGTTAGGTAATTCATAAGTTTGCCGTGGTAAAGAATACAGAGAGTCCTTGCAAGAACCATAAATCGGATTTCTTTGCCTGCTTAGTTAGTCAGTTACAGGTTTAGCTCGTTTCCATGAATACTGTTAATTCTTTAACTCCAAGGAATATACTCTCAGGGAATATCCATATTTGGTTTATTTGTTTACAGATGTAAAAGCAATATAGTTTATCTGCGATACCATCAGATAATATATACACTAGAAACTGAATACCAATTACCGAAAGTGGTCCTGGTTAGTAAATGTTGACTTAGGATTATCTGCTAGCTATACAAACCGGGAATTCTAATACATCTGTTGAACTCCTTTAGCAAAGAGTTGTCAGCGAGAGGATTTAT
Source organism: Pelargonium transvaalense (assembly GCA_036897505.1). Lineage (NCBI taxonomy): Eukaryota > Viridiplantae > Streptophyta > Magnoliopsida > Geraniales > Geraniaceae > Pelargonium > Pelargonium transvaalense. The sequence continues at coordinate 9,026 of JAYMTI010000032.1, read as the reverse complement.
AGGGTTTTAAGGTTCTAAGATACCATATTGCAATAGCATTCTTAGCTTTCGAAAATGGAATGAGTCCACCAATAAGAAATAGTTAGTGCAAGGTTAGGAAATTCATTAAGTTGACACAAGTAACCAAGACTAACTCCCAGCAATACGTGCACATGACCGGAATTCTATAGTTTTCAGAAACCCAAAACCCAGAATACAGAATACATTATCGGAAGACTTCTATCTCCTGCTGACAGCTTTACAAACTAAAGAAGATAAAGAGCTTTGTTCCGGGCCCTTTCTTTTATAATATAAGGCCCCTAAACCAGAGTTCCTAAAGGATATAAAACCTTAAGCCTGCCAATGCTTTTTTTTTTCAAGGACTCCTAAAAAGTCAATATGTCTCTTAAAACAAATACAATTTCACATTATGCCTCATCTCAGAAATTGTAGAATCAAATGGAAGTCAGATGGTTTACGCATATCTCTTGGTTATAGTGTTAGTCATATTTCCTGAAACAGAAGTAAGGTTGGCAACCTTTCCCTTCTTAGATGGACTCTGGTACTTACTACTCTTCCTATTCTTTCTTATTTGTGTCAGTGTTCAGTGTTTTGATTGTTAGTTGTTGGTTTAGCGAAAAGAGTTGTTAGATTAAGAAGTGAGCGCTCCCTTAATGAGTCTGTTAAGTGTGAAAAGGAGTCCATAAAATAGGGAACATATCCCAGAACTAAAGGTCCTCGAGAAAGAGGTAAGCATACATAGCAAAAGGTCGGATAGTTCAAGCTTCCCTTACAAAAGAGGCGGGGCGGAGCAATTGCTTATCGATGCGTAGACCAAAGTTTCAGGTTCTCCTAGTCCTTTTTTTGCAACACATCAAGTTTGCGGATCCTTTCTACGTTTTGCTTTCTAGTAGTGACGCGTGGACAAGACGTTATAAAGCGGACCGGTAGCACTAAGTCCGGGGATATCCTATTTGAAATTACGTATTTTTAAAAGGTACTTATTTCAAAGTTCCGTAAGCCGGTAAAGTTGAGGGGAGTTTCCTTTATCTCAGGATCTCAAGAGTGTTTCTTTTACTACCTGTCTTCAGCGAAAGGAGTGGCTATCTAGTGCCTTGCTATTAAAATATGTACTTAAGACTATCAAAAAAAATCTAGAACAAATAGGAATAACTCAAAAGCTATTAACCTAGATTTCCTCTGTAAAAGTAAGGTAGCAAGGCTCAAGAACTGAGTAAGTAGGTTGCTTTTGGGCTCCCTTGTTTCCAGGTTTCCAATAAAAAAGACCCAAAGCAAAACCCCTTAAGAGATACAAAAGTACTAGATCAGAATTTAAACAAGTATACTTTTATGCCCACCCTTATCTTTAGCCCCGCACTTTTAACAAAAGAATTGTGTTGAGAAAGTCGGACACCCCCCGGGGATAGCTACTCGTTGATGACAAGCTGAGGATGCCTAAGTTCAAGAGGAAACCAAAAGTAGGAAAACTATGAATGTGTTGCACTCGATTTTGACAGCTACGTGCGTCGGTTCGAAGCGTGTCGCCCCTAACATAAGCTGCATTTTTCGTTTGGTGGCGTGATGTTATACGCGAATCCACCTTAGAAGGACATCCACACAGGTATCGGATAACGTCGTAGAATTAATATTTGATAGGAACCCAAGCCTCGAGAGCCCTCTATAAGGAGAGTCAAATCCTAAAATGTACAAAACTATATTGAGGCACTCCAATAGAATAGCATCTTTAGGCGGTTACTACGGGGGGCGCCGTGGATCCTAAGAGCTCGTTTAGCATAGCATAGGAAGCGTTTATTGTTTCGGGTAATCTTCATAACCAATTCGAGTTAGTTCTTTTATTTAAGGGAAAAAAACGTATAATGGAATTGAATAACTCAATTAGTGCGGCACTTTTCAAGGATTGTACCCCTAACACTAAGTGTAAGCTCCTTATCCTACTAGTCTCTTACTAGCTTATGGAATACTGAAAGAGATTCAATTTATAGAAGTCCAATCGCTCAGGTCAGGACCTCATATCTAAAAACCTCTTAAAGATATACCCGGATTTTCTACAAAGGGTTCCGATTGACGAGGTAAGCTTTTAGTAAATATAAGTAAGTATGTACTATTCGTCTCTATAAGCACAAAACTATAGGAGGTACCGCTTTAGAAGAAAGTAGTACAAGGACTTTTTTATTTGTATAAGAGTTCCTGGAAGTGGGAAGTTATATATAATTAAGAAATTGACTCGAGAAGGCTTACTCTAAAAGTACTAAAGTTTCTTAGATTTCTTTAGACTACAACGAATTTCAAGTTCTATATTTCCGGAAAGATGCCAGGTAAGTATGTGTAGATAGGGTAACCTGTCGTAAAGAAGAGAAGAGTAATGCTTATATAAGAGGAACCCCGCTAGTTAGAAGGGGGAGTAGCTTCTCCCATCCTTTTTTTGGTACTTTACTTTTATTAGAAAAGACCCCACTCAAGGAGGCTACACTAAAAGAAGGTATCCCGTATCAAGGTAGAGTCATAATGAAATCTATATACTCGTTTACATGCCCTTAACTTTCAAAAAGGCTCTAGTTAGTATGACCCCGCAGTCCTAGGAAAGCCTAAATTGAGCAAATAAATAAAGTAAAGAAATTCCTTTTAGTTTTAATATTCACTTAGGTAAGGAATTTTTATCTCTCTAAGTAAAACTCTCCGAAAACTTAAAAAGAATTTAGATAGCAACTGCTTCCCAGGTCGAGACCCTAAAATTCCGCGTTAAACGGAGGACTTCAAACGAAAACGGACGCAGGTGCAAATGCTCCCGAGTTCACAAATTTCCTATAACTAAAAAACGAGGGGTCTTGTTCTTCCGCTGTTTGCGCGTCCTTTTCTTGAGAGATTCTAATAAATTCGGCCATTCATTATAAACCGGCCTATTCCCCCTTTATTACTGTAAGAGACACCCCGTTCTTAGTATTGGAATGTAGGTTTCGAATCTTAATATATCCTTATTGTAACTATTTTGTTTGATTTAATAGGTGCTCCAAAATTCCGAGTAAATAGAAAGGAGTGAAAGATCTAATGTCTATGTTACAGGTTAAAGTGATCTTGTAAAGCTGTCCAAAGAAAAGAAGATGCTGCTTAAAGGTGGACACTAATGGAAATTCTCTAAGTGATGCTAGGAACCTTGTATAGCCGATAAAGTGACATAAACCTGATAAGACTGAAACCAGTCAATACTATTCCGGTCAATTAATGATGCCAACTTTAGATAGAACCCAAACCAACTACAAATACACTTTATTTATAGAACCAATCCAATCTAAGTCTAAGGAAATTGTTAGCTGGAGCTGGAGTCTTAGATTTACCAGTGTTCAGGGTTTCCTTCTTTTAGTTGTAAAGCAGATAATCCTATTGGAGAAGCAGCTCTTGCATTCTTATGATGGCATCATTGCTTTACTGTTTTCTATACCCCAGCATACTTTTACTGACTTCTTGTTCTAGACTTTATTGTTTCTTATGAGCTACCTGTTTATTCTGTATGACTTCATAATGTTTCTTAGGAGCTAGAGTAGTAGCAGGAGTTATAAAAGTACTAGAACTGATATAACAGATTAGGATAAGAAGAATAAGGATAAGGAAGATAGCAGCACCTGTCTTATGGAGCTTATAGGTGCTTGTATTGCCTTTCGGAGGTAACGGAGTCTTAATAAGAGTATTTGTTAGTATACGAGTATAGTTCTTATATTATATTCTATTTAGAGAGCTATAGATAATGAATATATACTACCATAATATGGAATAGATTAAGTAATTAGTATTATACTTTACTGGACTCCCAGCTTTCCTTATGAATTAAAATCCCTTAATAACACTTTATAACATCAGTAAATACTTTCCAGTAAAGACTCAAGGAAAAAAGGGAGCAGTTGAATTCAAAAGGCTAACGTTTCTCTAAATTCTTTCTTTTATCACTAGTTAGGGAAGTCTATTACGGTGCTTTTTCACTTCCTTTACGTTCATTTTAAGACATTTTAGAGTTCCTCCTTCTTGTAGCAGATTTCTCACTTTAAAGTAATCTCTCCTATCCAATGTAGGATAACCTCCAAGAAAACACCTTAATCAGGACCCTTTATGTCTTACTAATTACAAAAAAGGACCCCCACAATAGAATAAATATTTGAACTGCCCAGACGCCCCTATGGATATTGCCGCGCGGGAAGGCTTTCCTGTATTGAGTACTTTTAGAAAAAGCACAAGGTTATCGCTCAACATTTCCAGTTGTATTTTTGTTCGAAGTAGGGAAATCCTAACTAAACTAGTAGATCTTTTGGTTTATTAAGTATAGAAACCTGCTTGGTCAAGGCAGAGACATAAAAATTGTACTTTAAAGTATATGGATAAGCTTAAGGGGTATCCCCCTGGGTCAAAAGTATTTATTTCATTTATTTTGAAATATTATAGAGTAGAAAGCCACAAAAAAGTATAAAATCACATCACTAAGGGACCCTAGAAGTTTACTGATTAAGATTAAAAAAGAAAATAGCCTAAACTTGAAAAGAATTTCATTGCAGTAATCTGGAACTTGATTCATTAATTTTTAGTGGGTACGCTTTTGCGGGATCCAAATTAAGAGGCAATTTTACTTATGCTCGAAAGTTAAAACTAAAGAAATGGCAGATAAGAAAAGTTAGTATATAATTTCATTTCAAGGGCTTCTAATTCGGGATCACGGACTAACTAGAATAAAATTTGAGTAAGAGAAAAGTAATCCACCAAGTAAGAAGACTATCCGTCTACAAAAGAAGTGGTTATCACCCCATTATTCCTTTGGAAATCTTCTTTATAATTAGGGTTCTCTACACTGCAAGGATACCGAAGATAAAATGTGTTAGCCAAGAAAGTTCCGCGAAATCCTAATTTTATGGCAGCTCTATAAAGAAAATGATTCAAATAAAGAGTGTAATGAAAAGCTAGCCGAGATCAGAATCAAAAAGTATTCGATCAGAATAAGGAAGAATATTCACTATATATACATATACTATCCAAAAAACTAATGTACGGAATATTGTATTAGTTAGTTATTCAGAAAAGCAGTATTCCAGTTTCTAAATGTATCGGAGAAATAACTTCAATTTGCTAATTATGCAAGTTCCTAAACTAAAAAAAAAAAGCAGTTTTCTATTCAGTAGGAGCGCCTTGACTTGTATATTCTTCGTACTTTATATCTAAATTTTATTTCTTATGCTTGATAGGAAACCCAATAAGTTGTCTCACAAAGTTTCCTGCTTTATGCCCTACCTAATTTAGGAGGGTTGTCTCTGGAAAGCCCACTTTTTTTAAATATCTAATTTAGACTTTTTTTTTGAACTTATAGGTATAATAAGGCAATGCCTGAGATGAGAGTTATATCCATTATTTGTAATAAGTAGGGGTTTCTCTTACAGAAGAACTTAAAGAGTCTCGTATGTTTGTAGTTTCAAGGCCCAGTAAAAGTTAACACTGCTGTTAGATCCATGAGTATCGAGGTATTCTTTATTAGCAACCTACTTTAATTTAAGCATATTCTATTTAAACTTCCGAAGTGAAGCTTTATGGCAGATTAGGGAAGGGTCTTAGAAAATGCTCTTTTGAAGAGAAAACGTAAAGATAATGAAAGTTTTCAAAATTGCTTAACTTAAATTACTGCAATACCCTATAAAGTAGGAAACCTGGAGCAAAGGGGCAAGGGTTCGAATCTACTCACTACCCTAGTCTTTTTTATATTGTAGCTTAGTGCATTCTATTTCCTTCCTAGGCACCCCTTAATTAGTATAGGAAAAGGGACGCACCGGAGTCTAGGTTAGGTGTGAGGAACTCCTAATTGAAAGGCGAATTTGTAGGAAAGAAACTCTGAGATTTCTATTTTTGTTAGGATCCCGAATAAAGAAAAATGAACTATATTCATCTACATTTAACTTTTCTCTTCTCTATTAACTAAAAGTTGGGTTTGCATACCTTTTACTTTACAAGAGCCTGTAGGAATAGGTTAGACAAAAAAAAGACAGGTGAAGTTAAGGGTTGTCCGCTCTATCAAGTATTTGGCTAAAATCTGTATTTAGGAGTAATACCAAACTTTTTGAATCATATAGTTTTTATTTAAGCCGTAGGGCAAACCCAGCCGGGAAACACTTTGAGTTATATCTTTAGCTTCGGACTGACATACACCTCCCGGACCCTAGATCCTAAAAAAGTTATAGGCCTATGTCTCTTGTATTTATTAGAGCTCCCAAGAGCTAAACAAGAGTTTGTATTACGGATAATTCCATACCTATTGAAATAACTCTATCCATTGCGGGAAAGGGTAAGGCTTATACTTAGCAAACAAAAGCTACGTAAGATTTCTCTGTTCAAACAAACCTAGTTGCCCCTAAACAAACTTATATCCCCCAAGGAGATCCTTTAACTCTTTGCTTTTCTTGTATAATTCTCAACCCCCGGAATACGCGTACTTGCATATGTATCGAAAGTGAAACTAAAAACCTGCCGGAAAAGTAGAACCTTAAATAGAGCTCACTTGCCCTATTAATTAGTATATAACTATTAATATTCAGAAAAGAAAGCTATAGCCCTTTCCCTAAAGTGCCGCACTACTGAGGGAGGGAGCTTTTGCATTGCTGAGTATCAAGCTGAGAGGAAGTCAATATCTAAACTTAAAGTATTTTCCTCACTTTCGAGATTCTAGGTAGGAAGGTTCTTCTACTAAATGAAATTAGAATTTTTGAATCGGAAAGCTTTAAAATGGAGCAAGTTAGTGTCCTTTTATAGTAGTAACACTTTTTAGGAATTCTATCTAAATTAAACCTTGGATTTGCCAAAATCTCACGGGGTTAACCCCCATATTTGTACCGAGAAAGTGAACAAGGACTCCCATGTCAAATTAGACTCATGTAAAAAAAGAAATATTAAGCGCACTGTACAGAAAGCTCCTGGCTTCAAAAGAAATAGGAGTTCTATACTAATAAGTAAAAGTCTTTTACTTAAGAATTCTGATATATTCCTTTTCGAAAAGAGAGTAATAAGCAGTTCCCCGAGAAACGCGTGGAGAGTGAAGTCAAGGTATATAAAGAAAGTTTTGAGGATTTTTCACAGCTAATGTTTTTTTTTCATAAATTAAGGGCTTTGTTTTCAATTAATTTCAATTAAATTGGTTATAATAACGGAAATACTATAGTAAGCAAGCTGAAATATAACAGAAAAGCACTAAACTTTCTTGTTAGAGACACACCAACAAATTGGGGTACTAAATAAAAAAGGTGAAATTTACACATCCTGGGCTTAGCACTTTACTTAACTATAGGGTTCTAAAATACGAATCACTTTCCAATCTGATTAGCACTAAGCTTCCTTTTCTTTATTACTGGAAACAGGGAAAACTCCCTTATTATTAATGTGAAATCTGAAAGACTCTAGATTAGTTGTAGTTAAAGAGAGGCTCTTTTAATGCTTAATTCCAAGTACATAATTGTAGTGACAAAAAACATACTGCCTAAATGAAATCCCTTAGACTAACTTTTAAATATGTAAACCATTGGAGGGTTAAAAGGCCCTTTTATCTTACTTTGCAAACCTGATACAAAGGGGGCGCTTCCGTTATGGAGATACTCACTTAGCGCTTTTATTAGGAGCTTTTAAATAGAGATACCCTGTGGAAAGACTGGGACACGCCCAGGGAAATCCAGTACAAAAAAACCAGAATATTAAGAAAACGACTCCCCTACTAAAAAATTCCTGTCTTTAATAACCCGGTTTAGCCAAATTCCAAATGAAGGGGAGGTAATCTAGGGGCCTTTAAAAGAGCTTTTTACTAAGTCGGGACTAAAGCTAACTTCAAAAAAAAAGAGAGAGAGACTGAATGCTCCTGTGGAAACCCGAAATCTAGAACCAATTCCTGGAAGCCCGGAATTTTAAAGAAACTTTTTTTTTTCAACTTGACCTTGCTCTAAAATTGTAGTATAACTCCGCGGGATAACGGGTACAAATCTATAAAAAAAACTTTCTAGACTGTACTTTATTATTCATTATTCTTAAGATTCAATTAAAGACTTGCAACAAGGGCAATAAGACCTACAACAAAAAAAACTTTAGCTTCTGTTATTTATATTTTACTCCGGTTCGAAGCTCCTAAACACTATACTCTAAATTTCCTTTCTTTAAGAATAACCTGGCTTAGACCCTATTCATAAATTCCATAAACCTAGCTTCTCCAAAGGATTCTATTATAAGGTAAGGGCACGCCTCCTCTTAGTTACTTAGTTTATTTAGACTTAATTAGAGATTTACAAGGCACTAGGAATTGCCTGGGTATTTGTAGATTAAAATAGTCCCGCTGTTTCTAATACAAGGGTTGGCTCCAAAGCAGGATTTTCCTATTCAATTTTTTTTTTTCGTAAATTTCTATATTATTACTTTCTAAGTGTTAGTAAGATGTCTATCCCTTTTCGAGGTCTTAAATTAACCGGGAATTATGAAGAAATCCTTTTAAAAGGCTTTTAGATACCACCCACGAAATTCTAGTTCTAATTCTCTGAACTACCATACGAAACTTGAAACTTAGACGGACCCTGCTGAAACGGGGATTTTTATACTTATATCCTATCTTTTCATGGTACAAAAACTTAAATCCTAAATGATTCTAATCTTTACTTTTAGTTTTGGTAGCTCTTAATCCATCTAAGACTTCCTTGATACCTCTTATAAGCTCTTCTCTGCAGTACCATCATTTTTTCATGAAAATAGACAACAAAAAAAACAAGCTTCAATTCTGGAGCTGAGTCTTCTTGCTTTCCTACCCTTATTTGTACTCTTATTCTGTACCATATCTTTCCTAGCTTTACCTACACCTAATATCTATCTTAATAGCTAGACGCTGCATCTCTATCTTACTCTTATTAGTCTTATTAGTTACGACCTTACCCTTCCTGGGAGAATTTGCCCTAGCCTGTACCTATATATTGATAATATGGATAACAACGCTACTTTTCAAAAGTCAAAAGAGACCCCTTAATCTTGTACTTGTAAAA
>JAYMTI010000031.1:0-34650 GCA_036897505.1 Pelargonium transvaalense | reverse complement strand
AGGGAAAGAAAAGAGAGTATCCTATTTAAGGGGTTCCCCGTGTTATGCTGAAGCTACTGCCGAGTCACGCAGAATATAGCAGGCTTTGCTTCCCTTTAGAGCCATATAAGTAAGTAAGTAAGTAATTACTAGCTAAAGCTATTTATAGGAACCCCTTCTAGCATTCCGGGCTTTGTAAGCATACTCTGGATCCTACTGATACAAGGTTCCCGTAGTTAAGTAAAGCAAGATGACCCGCGGATTTCGAGCTAAAAACTGCATAACTTTTCTATTTATCAGATACCTCAGCCCTTTAGATACTCAACATATGAGGACCATGCAGAAGAGTTTATTTCCAACCTCTGTGTAGCGCGTAGTAAGTCAGTAAGTTCTAGCAGGGTATTCGACTTGGTTTTTTTAAGAGCTCCTGTAAATTTCTAGGTTTATGTACATGCACTTATTAAAGGGGCAACCCAAGAACAAAGTTTACGGGCAAAGATCCCAGTCACTTTATAAACTCTTAATTTCATTTTAATAGAGTACTTTAGGTATAAGCCATAACTAATTCAATTCATAAGAGTGTATTTTTTGTTTAGAATGAATCTCTTTTATACAGTGGGTTTCTTAAAAAAAATGAGATTTGTCCTTCGATTCTATTCGCAAGGGGCTGCAGTAATTCTTTTGAATATAGAAAGCATCTTAAGTCTTTAAATATCCGTGAAAACAAGACTGCCTTATCATATCAAGGTAAAGCTATCTTTCCAAAGTCGGAGTACTTCAGTCTTATAAATAAGGAGAATTGGGCTTTTTTTTTAGTTATATATCCCTTTATTATATTATGTCAACAGGGGAATTACCTTGTCAGTTGTTAGGAAAGAGTATCCCTTAGAAGGGGCGCTGTGAACGCTTTCTATAGCAGAATTCTATTTGCAAATATGCCTTACTTGTAAGGGGAGACATCTTTGCACAGCTTATGTGACATATCATATAGAGTAAATTAAAAGTATAAGGTGTAACAGGAACTTAAAAGGGATATCTTCTAAAATTACGTCTTGTAACTCTAGCCGGGATCCTTAGACTATACTAAATTAAGGATAAATATTCTAATAACTATATAACTAACAATAAAACTTGCTAGATTTAGAATTTTATAAGGGGGCTCTTGCTATATAGGATTTCTCCTGCATTATATCTGGTGTAAGAAAACTCAGATAACGTTGAAATATCATATAGATTCCGCGAGAGGAAAATTATTTCTATTTTCTTTCTCTAACTAAAGCTATACCTCATAATTAAGAAATTATAAGAGTTCCAATGGACCAAGAGGACAAAATGACTATCTGGCCCCCGACTGCTCGTTATAAAGACTAGAGAATCCTGCCTAGGCTAAGGAAGCCCTTGTATATAAAAGACTTACTAATAACTAGATTTCATTTCTGAACACACACAATTAAATAAAGGCAAATAAAAATTCTAGTTGATACCTAATGTATAGGCCTTCTATTATTACTATATATAGGCCGCTTTTTGACATTACAGTAAAACTAACAAGGAAATCCAACTCCACCTAACGAATGGCCCCTTATATTATATAAAATATAAAGCAAAGTTAATAAAGGAGACTCAATTTCTTTTCATTTAGTCTTGAAAAAGGACTTCTCGGAATTTGTATCATAAGCTCTGTGTACACAATTTTGTAAACTGTCGGAATACCTCTCTAAATATAGACATAACATTTCTTAAACAGAACAATTCTTCAAAAGGTATGTAATATTTTAAGGAGATGCTTTATAATAGAAATTACAAGAGAGGGAGCCCTTAAATAGCAACTCGTGAAATAAAATAGTATATTAAGTAAGAGTCAAAGAACTTTTAGAAATCCGTATATATATCCAGCCCAGCAAGGAACTCTTTACCTTCCGCTTAGTAGAATAACTGAGATGCTTTTTAAAGGTAATATAACTCTAAAGCCTTTATAGGAAACCCGGACCCTTATTCTAGGCTATTTCCTAATGAATCCAATTAAAAAATACAGCTTGATAATAAATAAGCATGAGCTTCTGAGGTCGTTCTAGTCTAGTAAGTAGCTGAAGACTTGGAATGGGATTTATATAACCAAACTTTCTTGGTGTAATCTAATCTGTTGCTAGCAAAAAATATATAAAATAAAGTTTTCTTAGTAGAGTATAACCAGGCTTCACAATACAATAAGCATAGTATATAAAATCCCGAGTAAATTGGGAAATTAAAAATATGTATAGGAAATCTAGGACAAAATAGGTCCTCGAGAAGAATACCCGTTTGTTTATTTTAGTCAATTAGTATAAAGAAATACGCAATATCCCTTATTCTCTTTATTCAATTCATTTTATATGTTAAAAAGGTTTAGTTATTGGATAAAAGATCCCTGCCGCTTTCTAGGGTAGAAGATCAGGGCACTAAACTTATCTAATTTAGCACACGGGTACTTTTTTATTAGAGGTCTAAGCATTCTGTACCAGCCAAGTCCGTCAAGAAGAAAAAACAACTGTCTATTACTATTATGCGTTGCCCTTTTTTATCTTTATCGAGCCGTTTTAGCTATCTGTATTCTGCAACTTTTTGCATTTTAACCTTGATACTTTATTTAGGCTTTACTCTTGCTCAAAGGATGTTTCTACGGGTTATGATTTCCTTTTGTAGTCATAAAAATCCTGGGATGGATATTAAGGATCCCTCTGAATTTCATATATTGTACAGCTTGTCTTGAGTACTTATCCCTTTGTTAGGCGTATTTGATAAACCAGAATTCTTTGCCTTTATTATACTTCAAATCAATAAAGAGTAGAAAGTCACTCAGTATAGCTCGGATTTCTTTCCTAGTTATAGCTTAAGCGGGTTGCGTATCAGAGTGTCGATACTTCATAGGGCCCCTATCTACTAATATGGTTTATTCAGCAATCCTCTAATTATATGTTATATGACCGGAACTCTGTTTAAGAACTTAAGAACAAGGAAAAGGACTCTAAAAAAAAACTTTCTATAATTAAGGCGCTTATATTACATCCTCGGTACGAAATACGAAGGTTCACAAAGTCCTGTCGCACGGGGATCCTGAAAAAAGGTACCCTTTGGAAATAGAAGAGAAAGTCTAAGAAACTTTATTCTGCACCCATATCTAAAAAAAATGCTGTATGTAAGGCAAACATGGTTTCCGTATATTCTGTTGCAAAAAGCTTTTTAAAAGTCCTTTAATACAATACCTCTATATCTCTTGCTTCGATAACTCATGTTAGATATTCTCCTATTTAGTATTTAGGAAGCCCTTATATCAAAAAAAAATATATTAAAGATAAAGAAGGTTAGAACTTTTACAGCAATTCAGTCTAAAAGAGTCAATGATCTAGATTTTTTTTAATAAGTATAGGTAAAACGGCATAAAGGAAATAAAATAAGGATACCCCTGTACGTATACGTATAGGATTTCTCTAGATGTTGCTTACTGAAGAATTAGAAACAAGTCGGTATTTAAAGCCAAACTTTTTATCTCTCCCTTTTATGTATGTATATTATATTGCTTAGCTTGTTTAGGGTCTTTAAAGAGCTTTCTATTAAAGCAGCTGCTTCTCTAAGGGCACCCTTTTGATGTACTGGATTCTATTTTTCTAGAGGACGGCCCTTTCTATACTTACTAAACCACTAGCTTTGCTTAATATATTCCAGTAAAATATACCCGCACATAAGGCAAAAGGAGGGGCTTCTCTGTTATCTGTTATTAGTCAAAGATAACAGAATATCCAGGCAAACTAAGCAAGAATCCTGGCATCAGGGTCTCTTCAGTAAAATTAGGCTTAGAACTTAAGGCTCTAGAAAACCCCACCCCTTCTTATCTTGGATTAAAAACCTTAGGTGGGGAACTCATGCAAAACACTGCAACTTTCTCTCTTAGAGCTCCTCATTTAGTATTCTTTTTTTTGTATGTAACTACTACTTTTGCTACTTATTCCAGGGATTCCCTTTAGGCTTGTTCCCAAGAAACACAGGAGCACTCTCCCACAAAACCTATAACTACGGCTAAATAGACACCCCTTTTACTCAACTCAAACCCGTTATTACACAACTTTCCAAAAGACTTTATTATAGGCAGATCTGATATAAAATTCCTAGCGGTAAGAAAATCTTAAGGAACGAAGGAAAACCCCATATATTTCAAATCCATAACCCCGAATTCGCTATAGAGTAAGTACAGTAAGATCTTTCCCTTTCTATTTTATTAGATCCGCTCTTAGACCTCGTTAACCCAATTACTTAGTAGAGGCACAAACTGGGGAACATAACTCCGTTCAGATTGAAAACTAACTAGAGAACTTTACTACATAAATCCTATTTCGTATTCCAGAGATTGCTTATATACTTTATTCTATCCAGCCAGGCTTAGTTCCTTGTTAACTAGAAAGAATACGAACACGAAAGTAAAAAAGTAAAGTAGATCCTCTCTAGTGCCCACTAAATGAAAACAGTCTGTCTATAACCTAATTGAAAGTCTATTGTCTACCTGGAATGCCTAGCATTAGCCAAGGGAAAAAAAAGTACTGCCCCGCCCAGTTAGAGCACAAACTTCTTTTTTATACCAACTCCCAAAGCCGACAGCTAGGCCTTCCATAACTTTAATGTACAAAAAGTTCGTTTATTCGGGTTCTATTTCTATTATAGGAGTTGTGTTGCTGATACTCCAGAAAGTTATATTCCATTCTAACCAGAGAATGCTGTTGTAGATACAGAAGAGACCTCCTGCAACAACTGGGACAAAAAAAGACATAGACAAGAATTTCTACGTATAAGCCTAAGCTCTTTCTTAACTTGGACAAAGCGGCAATGTCCTGCGGGACTGCAAAAGGCCTTGTTCTAGAGCTAAAGGTTTGCTTTATATCTCCATAAGTATACTTAACATACTATAAGGTTTAAAGAATTGAAATTCAATGTCAAAAAGGTATTTTGTACAAACACCTTAATGTAATGAGGGTACTTGAACTCTAGATAAAAAGATATTCTAGATATAAACCTTGGGGTTTTCTATTTTTATTCCTAATAATCTTTAGTTTTCTTGTAGGATTTCTGGAAAGTCTTTTACTGAAGGGGTTTTTGTAACTCTATGTAATCCCTAAATTTCTTAGTGGATGCGTAACCATCTCGTTTTCAAGGGCTTGGGAATTCAAAGGATTAAGCTCAAGTGAATGTCCTTATTTTTATGTTACGGTTATCTTTCATCTTTAACGGGATAGGAATTCATTTACTAACTAAGTAAGGAGTTTTACCTGAGATTTTCTATTAAGTTATTCCCTTTTTTTTCCTAATTAAACCCTATGCATTATTCAGGAATTCTTATACGAATATCTAGGGACTTCGAGAGTGCTACCTTACTTACAGCTAGAAAAAACTGTCCATTAATTGAATTAGACTTATAGCGATATACTGGACAGATAGTAAAACACCGACTTAAAAGGATAGCTTAGGAAATGTTGACATTGTTAGGATTATCTCCTTTACATTGACTCCTTCTTAAAACCTTAAACTAGTAATAAACAGGAACTCATTTAGCAAAGAGCCGTCAAGCTTGGTGTTTCTAATACTGCACTGTCCATTACTGAAAATCCATTATAATAGATAAAGTTGAACTTCGTACCTCGCAAAAGAGAGAGAAACCAAACCTGGAATTCATTTCACTATCTAAAACTACTAATTTGTACGAACATTTCTACACTTGGGTTAAAGAATTGCTGTACATTTAGGATTTCCTATACTTAAATATATACATACATAAATTGCCGGCCTCTTAGATAGAGAAAAGAAAGCTCTGAAACCTTGTACTTTGTTTTAGAATTCCTTATTTGTCTCTATTTATTACCTTAAAAGCATGACCTCAAGAAATCCCCTACTATTGATTGTTAAACCTTTCTTGTTCAAGAGCTTAATGCCTAAAGAATAACCGGGCCAGGTAAAGTTATCTTACAGATTAGAAGATATTAATAATATTAATGGGATTTCAAGGGTTTTAGAGGCACTGACAGTCACTCTTTATAAAGGTTAGGAATATTCCACCAGTTCTCCGTAGCTTATCATTTTGGAGGGGTTAGCCTTAATCTTAATAGTGCATCCGAAGAAGGTTAATCCAGGAGAGTCTTATAGATAAAAACACCTTACACTAGAAGCAACATCAACTTCTTAACTTGCATCTTTTGACTTTAGCTTATATTCCTTAAATCCTTTGACCCGAATACTGAAAAAACAGAATTACCTACTTATTGTCACCCTATTTCCTAGTAGAAGACTTCTAAATAAAGATAAAGAACCCTTAAACTCTCATGAATACCTCAAAATGACCCTTTTATCTTGTAAAAACTCGGTATCCCTTCCACATTAACAGGAACTCGAATTCCTAGAACCTCTAAAATAGCTAGACTTTATTTAGCACATTTACTTAGAGAAGCTCCTTCACAGTGACTTATTAAACTGGATTAGAAGTACAAACAAGTTTAGACTTTAGGTCTTTTGCTAACTAGGGAAACCTGGGCTACAATTGGAATAGGGAAACCCTTATTTTATTTTCAGCTCATTTACTTGATAGTAACCCTGCTTTAGCCTGAATAGGATAGGAGCCGGCCCTCAATCACATAGTTCCATCTTAGCTTTATCCTCTATCTATTTATTTGAAATCTTTAAGCAGAGAAAAAAAAACTTTTAGATAACTTATTACCGAAATACCCACCCTAGAGGACTAAAAGAAACTCCTTTCTTAAGAGCTATCACTTTCCTTAGACTAACCAGAATTAGAAAATCTGTGCCCTTGAACTAGCAAGTAGACTCAAAACAGACCTGCATTAAACCTGGAATAGAGAGTGCCCTTATAATACTTTTCATTTCAGTAAATACTTTCAAATCCTAAAGAAAAATAATAAGGAATCCACATTCACTCGAATAAGGCTAAACTAACTAGAATGCTTTTGTACTCAGTAATGATTTAACTCAATAAACGCTCGATAGTATCATTTTAATTCCTTATAAGCCCTATGCTTTAGAATTACTCTTATCTTAATAGTCCCTAGAAATTGAATCCTAAAAGCAAAACAGATTCTCACTTGACTGACGGTTTACAAGAAATTCTTTACCTTAGCTAAAATACTCTTATATTCTCCTCTAAAAAAAGTTTTTTTTTATAATATAAACCGGGAGCCCCTATCAATATCTAACAACGTAAGCTACAGAAGCTCCAATTACTTTTCATTTTCGGGAGTTTCTTAGCAAACTTTATACACTAATTGCTGTCACTTTGGGCTAAAAGCCCCCTTAAGATTTTTTGTAAATTCAAAAGATTTCGGTACCCACTACCTATTCTCTAAAAGAATCCAGGGTCCTTCTTAAATTTTGGAGCTTACTAGATATTCGTCTTCTTTAAGTTCTTTAAAGTAGAGTATAAATCTTTGCAAATTTACCCATGCAAATGGATGTTAATTCCAATAGATTCGGGAAAATCGGGGTTTTAATGTTTTATTTTATTGAGTTTTTGCAGAGGGTCTATAAACCAGGTGAATTCTTAGGTAGGAAATGGAAAGTCCTTGTTCATAAGCAGATTCTAGGACTAGGAACCGAAGTAAACTTAGGAAAAGATAAAATCATAGATCAAGGGGGGTACTATGAATGCAGTGTAGGCTGTGGGAAGGGCAATGGGTTTCTGTTGTCTATGAATAAAAAAAAGTATAAAATACCAGCAGTAACTAAAAGTTATAGTGATAGGGTATTGCAGGAGTTTTTTGGCTTCCTATATTAGGAAGAAATTTTTACATGCCAGTGCAGTACTACAGCGATTGTATTTCTTCTAGAAGCAGTTTTTGAGCGGGGGGGATTAGATTCAATTTAATCAAAAGAGTTAATTAAAAAGGACTCTTTATTAGACTACTTATGTCTTTACTTTATTGAAAATCTTGGGATAACTGGGGCTTTTTAGTTAAGTAAGCTTTTTTGAATTTATACTAAAGCTAAGTCTGGTTATATTATAAAAAATTTTCTCAAACTAAGCTTAATTATTTAATTGAAGTGTTTATCAACATTCTTATATATAAGGAGTCTCTCCTATATCATATCAAGTATATCAGGGAGAAAAGGGGCTATTACCTTCTAGAATAATAATACTAGAAAGAAGCCCTTGGAATACCCTATACAGGGAAAAAGACTTTGAACTATTACCAGAATTCAAAAACAGGAGTCCTTTCAAAGATGCCCATTAGATTCGCATATGTTGTCATTCGTTTTTTATTAATATAGGACAGTGTTTTCCTCTTTATGAAGGGCTATTATTAGCATTTCAACTAGGATTTGCCCAAATTGTCTAAACCTAGTTGGGTAAACCCTAGAGAAGGCTTTGCCGCAGTAAGTATTAGATGAGTACCAAATGCTATAATTATATCTACAGACTGATCTAGATAAGCATAGGAAGCCCTTTCGTTTAGCGCTATGTATGAGCCCCTCTTTTGCGAACTTACTGGGTTCAGTATCCGAGTTTTGAATCAAAGTATGCAATTAACAAGTCTATAAGGTAATTCAGGAAATAAAAAGGCTTTTATGAAGTTGTTCTTCAATACAGAAGATAGATTTCTTTTAGACAGTGATACAGTGATAGTAAAGTAAGTTGTAAAAAGTATACTAATATTAGGGAGCCCCTTATATTAAAATTGTTATAGATACGAGTTTTTCAGTATGGGAGCACCCACTGATGAGAGGCAATTAGATTCAACAACAAGTTTTTTGTCAGAGCCTTAGAGATGAATATTCTTTTTGATGCTAAATGGATTTGCAAGGATTTCTTTTTCAAAGTTTTCTAGAATAAATTATCTCGGTGTGTTGACTCCCTTTTATACTTTACTTTCCAGACCGGTTTACCTTTATCATTCTATAGCCAGATACATTGAAATAGTAAAATACAGAATTCCCGTTTAAAAATTACTGTAGTTTGGTACTACAAAATTGAACAGTTAAGGTATCTCCTTTTAATTCGGAACCTCTTGCGTATAGGGGAGTTGGAAAAAAGGGAATTCCGGAGCTCTTGAAGTATACCTTTTAGAACGGGTTTCTTATCTGTCTTTGTAGCAGCTGCTATACTCTTCTCGTAGCTTGTACCCATCTTCTTTTAGAGGGATTGGATTCCTCTTACGGTAGCGGGTACTCTTTTAGTTATTAGAGTCTTATCTAAAGTATTTTATATCTTATAGCAGTTGTAGGACTAGATAGAATATATATACTAAAAACTAAAAGTCTATAGTTGTTGTATTAGTATTCCTAGTAATAGATTATAATAAATAGTTTAGCTAATAGGTATTTATATTAAATTATACGTATTAGTTCTTAGGGGATATTCCTCGTGTGTTCCTTGTTATTACCATGGAAAGGATACAAAACCAGCTCCCAGTTCTTATCAATACTGGAAATGGATTACTTTAGCTTGACTTTCCCTTTACTTTATCATAGGGAACAGGCAACTCCTCACGCTTCTTTAAGAGCTCTGCTTTTACTTAACCAAACTTCAGGAATAAATAAAAGGAAAAAGTCCTTTAATAAGGCAAACAGTAACAATAATATACTAATACCAAAGACCGGCTATTACTAAGGCTGTATAAAGAGGACTCCCCTAAAAAACCTCCTGCTTAATTAGGAGTACCCCTAGAATTTAGACACCCCCTTGTGTACTCGAAAGTCCTTAAACGGATTCCTACATATAGACTCCTTACCATAATTACTTAGACTTCCCCTGGTCATTAACAAATTCCTTTGGCAATGTAAAGAAACAGTTCCTTATTAAAAAAAGCTAAATAGGGCCTTTTTTACCCCGATCAAAAGAGTTACTTATTCTAAATTATACTTAAATCTAAATACTTCCTAAAATGTTAAAGATAACAAATACATATTCATTTTGAAAATAACTAAATTAAAAAAAGAAGAGAAACCTTAGCCCGTTTTACTTAGTTCCTTGTGACTTCCTGTTGTGATTAGAGACTTCTTTGATCCTTTTATTTATTGTATTGTATAGATATTTTAGAAGCCACTATCAATTAGGTTTCAACCCTTTTAATCACTGAGAAAAGGTCCAAGGAGTACTTATAGGGATAGGGATTTCCTACAAGATAAGAGAACTTTTATAGGCCAAACACTTTGGCAGAAGAGGCTGACAGGAGTAATTTAAAAGCAATGCCTTGGAATGTACCTGGGAAAGCTCTATAAGTTTGCTCCATTAAATAATAAAGCATATAACGCAGCACCAATGTTTAGATAAAATAGCCCACAAGAATATTCACAAGGTCTTTATTAGACCTGAGTCTCTCTGTAGCTTCTTTACAATTGGATTCCCTTTTGACTAAAACTAAATAATTACCCTTGACTATTTCTAGGATTACCTTAAAAAAGGATCCACAGTACTTTTTTTGTGAATTTTTGTTTAAGTTTTTTTTAGTATTGTAAAATCTAAAAAATGAATTTGCAAAGAAGTCTAAAATATTTCGAGCGAAAGATTCCTTAACCGCTTTTAATAAAAACTCGATTTTGACAAAACTTAGCTGGCATAGGGGTTGACCCCAATTAAAAAAATATTTTGAATATAAATTATTACGTCGAAAAATGAGGATGCGTTTTCAAGCACTTTTTTTGATCGTTTTTTATGACAAAAACCTTGGAGTGGAATTTCTTAGTACATACACTTGTATCCTGGAGCTTGGGTCTACTACTCTCTTTACTGAACTTACGGAAATGCATAGAAAACCCAAAAAAAAAGGAAAACTCTAGCAAAAATAAGGACTCATTTGTGCTCCTTTAGCTATACGAAACAAGTTCCTCGTTATTTAATAAAAGGGGGCGTTCGCGACTCTATACAAGACAAGGTGCTTGTGTACTCTATTATTTAGTATTTAGACTTACTCTAAAATGATCTTAGCTCTGATTCAATAAATACCTATTTGTAGACAATTTTATTGCAAAGGGGCCCTTACCTTAAAATTAACTATAGCACAAAAAAAACTCAAAAAAGTAGAAGCATATTCAAGGAGGTACTAACTCTGGATTTCATTAAAAAAAAGTCTTTATACGAGCCCTTTACTTTAAATTAGAAATAGAAGAAACAGATACCTAATAAACTGTAAAGTCATTTTTTTATCAAGTGCCTCATTAAACTGGGTCAAATATAGCTCTAGCTCCTTAGCAGGATACTCGAAGCTTCCTTAATTATAAAACCGAGAAACGAAACTCTTTAACGATTCCGTGTCAGGGTATTGACTTAAAAAGCAAGGACTGCTTTAAAACTTTTGGCTTTGTAATTACTTTGCATCTTGGCTAGTCGTATTTAGGGGTTCTGAATTAGAAGGAAGTTCCAGTTATACGACTAGAGTTAATAGATCCTTTTCGCGCCCTAAACTAAACTAAAACGGGCTCTAAGAAGCCTCCATGATCCTACATTTTTAGCAACTTACCGTGGTTTTCAAAATACTTTTGAAATAAAGCAAATTATTTGATATTAAGGAGTAGCTGCAACATTATATATTATATAGGACCCCCTTTTCTTTTCCGGGTAGTGGAAATCCTTACAGTAATAGAGAAAGAAGTTAAGCAAGCAAGTAATTGGTTTTATTCGGGGTTAACAACTCTAATCTAATTAGTAGGAGTCTCGACTAAAAAGCAATTTGTGTACTAGAGCTTCTCAGAGAGGAAATAAAGCCCCAACGGTACACATAACAGGGGCACCCTAATTAAGAGCTCCTGTTCGGGATAAAGACACAACAAAAGAATCTATTTTAAGGAGTATATTCTATCTGATAATTTAGACTATTCACTGTTGTTGATAGTACATTCTTAAAATTCCTTACTTAAGAGTTCTACTGGAGTGAAGGAGTAATTCCTTCTTTAGTTTTGGCTTTCTGTGTTTGTCAAGCAAGCAACAAAATCTGGTTTATGTTATCCCTCTCCTTTAGCTGCACTGTCAATACACTGGAGACCCTTTATAGAGTCAGTCAATCTTTCCTATGTTTTAGAATAATCCCTCCTTTAGAAAACCTGAAAGAAAAGGAAATTCCCATATAAGAAGATAAAGCTACACTTAAATTCCTTATCTCTATACGGAATACGGATACTAAAAATAGAATATGAAGGAAACAAATCCCCTATTATTAAACCTTTCTTCTAATGGGATCTATTCCTTAAGAATCAGTTACCTTACAGATTAGAAGAGCTCTATCTATTACTAAACTTCCTAAAGGTTTTTTAGATTACTTACTTTGCTACAGATACTGGAAAACACTAACAGAAGTGACTCCTTAAGTGCATTCCTCTTGCCTTTTCTGTAGCTTCTCGTTGGGGAGGATTAAAAAAAAAATATTATCCATAAGTATTCTCGCCTCCGGAATAAGTAGGGAATACAAAATTTTATAAAATAGAATGAGGGTTTTACTAAGAGGTACTCACACGAGGCATAGAATACCCTGGAGAATTGAATCTAAGGTTCTTGGTGCAGAAGCATTCTATGTTTTCGAAGTGTTTTATAATAGATACTTGGAAAGAGTCTCCCATACAGTTAAGTTAAACGGGATTTTAGGATTCCCTAAGCTTGATAAATAGGAGGTTTCGAGATACCAACATTAATTATTATATTAATAAAGTAAAAAGATTTGGGTTACAAGAGTGCTAATTCCCCTGACTTATACAAATATTTAGGGGGCTTGCACTACATAAAGAGACATATAATTCTTAAACTCGTTTAGGCGGCACCCTTATGAATCAAGAATAACTCACTTAACTAGAAATCGATATCTATCTCCGTAAAGTAAAGACCTTTTATTAATCCCGAAAAGCTGCTTGTAGAAGAAATATACCCACACCCTAACTAGGAAGCCCGGCAAAAGGAAAAAAAACCAAGAATTCTTACTTTAGACTCTCTAGTAATAAAAAGGTATCCTGTAAAAAGCTATAGGGAAAACTGATAAGGACATTAAGGCAAACATGAATTTGGCCAGCTCCACCCTTAAGTATAGAAAATGTTCTTTATCTTTTAGGTACTCAGTATTGGTACATTTTACTCATAAAACATTAGATTCTTATAGTTTCTATTTCAAATTCTCTTTAGGAAGGAATTCTAATAGTTTATAATTTTACTATCTATCTTTATCCGGTCAAACCTGAATAGGAAATTCCTTATTAAGTTTTAAGTTAAGAAGTCTTTGACAAATAAATAAAGATATAACAAAGCTACAATTCCTATCTCGTTTAATCAGAAATAGGAAACCTGGAACCTGGAAAAAAAAAACTAAAGGAAAGCCAAATACAATCTTGCTTGTGAACTCCTAAACCTAAATAAAATAGTTACACTTAATATCCGGGAACTTTCCTTAAAAAAAACAATATGACTGGAACTACAAGAGCTCCAAGGATGGGATCTGCATAGCTTGGCCTAAACAACGGAATAAAACCCAGAATCCTAAAAGCAGAGCCGAGCCGGATATAGGTTATAAGATAGGATAGACTTACACTACAAGACCACCCACACGAGTAAAGGCAGACTTTCACTTAAAACTGGAGGAGACCCTTTAGATAGAGTCAAGAGAGTTAAGATTTCTCTACCAAAATGATAAGGGAAATCCTGGGATCCATACTCATTCCCTAATATAAAAGAGGGCTTGCACTTGCAGACTAGAAGAAGAACTGCCCATCATAGTTTATTTAAGGTAAACCTTAACCTTGGTACAGACCTGGAACACTAAATAAAAGCAAATAGACATCCACTAAGAAATTCCGGGATTAATAGAGTACCGAAAAACAAAATACTTTCAATAACAATAAAAAATACGAAAGATTCTAACTAAATACAAATAAATACAAATGAATATAGAATAACCCCGAAGTTCTTCTCCAAAATGCCCTTTTATCAAGAGTTTTAGGTACTTCCTGTAAGCTGTTGACCTATAATTGTGGACCAGAAAGCCCTCCCTATCGAGAAAGAAAGTTTAATTACTTCTATTTATTTATCTATAATACGGGCTACTATTTAAGACAGCTGAGTAGAAATTAAGTAACTTCCCTAAAAGCAGAACTAACTGGATATATGATAGCAAATCCCTTTGATCAGAAACCCAACTGACGGCCTTACAACTATAAAAACAAAAGAGAGGAATACCAAAGGCTAACTATGACTACCCGAAATGTACCTTACAGACTGGAAAAACAGAAGAGCTTAATAGGGCCTTTGTTTGCTACAGATACAGTAAAACACTAACTAATAAAAGAGGGATTTTGAGTAAAGGGTTTCCTCCTAACCTGCTTGCGTGCTTGCTTTAGTATCCGGAATAGATAACAAAGATAATATATTCTAAAACATAGTGAATAAGGGACTGTAGAAGTTAACTAAGGATAATGACTCCTGCCTTCTGTAGCTTATCAATAAAGAGGAAAGAAACTTAGGATAGTACTGAAATAAATCTATCTTACCGAGTCAAAACCCTTTTAGGAGGTTGAGTCCTTATAGTAAGTATATTGAGTATACCACCTTACACATTAAGACCAGAAAAAACAGGCTTTCAAACTTCTTTAAATTAGCCCTTTATATTCCTAAAATAATTCAAAACCGAAAGAATTCGCTGAAACCTAACAATATCGAAATGATTCTCCAGACTTTAACCAGAATAAGGCTAAACTTACTCTCTAGAAGAGTTCCGGCACCTCTAATGAATTTATAACTCATTAGATTTACTATCAAATTAAAAGAAAACTTGTTAATAATCCCTCAAATTATCTATATACAGATACTAAATACAAATAGAAATTAGTTAACTTGCTTAGATAGAAACATCTCATCTTTAAGGAGAATTTGGCCTGTCTTAATAGAGTTCTTATTATTGTAGCTACTGTATTTCTTGTTAGAGGGGATGCATAGGAATAGGAGTATATATAGTATAGAATTTGTATTACTGTATTATTTGTTAGTTATAATGAGAGTTCGTAAATAAATAGGTATAGGAGTTCTCAGGTATATTCCTCTTGTTTTAGGGCTCTTATCGAAATGGAGAATAGAATAGAAACTTAGAAAGATTAGAAATACATCAATCTACCTGACTGGGAAGGGAAGGAATTCCATAATAGAATAGTCATAGTTTAGTACACCTTACACTAGCAGGAACAAAAAAAGAAAGACTACGGATAGGCCGGTTACTTTGAATGTAAAATCCTTTTCTAAGTAATAGAAGAACGAAACCCTTTATATGGAAAAAACTCTAGCTAGACCTAGCTCTTTACCTTGCTTTTAGTCAACAAAAATCCAAAAGACACTTTTTGATAACCCCCGAAAAGATCGAGCCAAAATGCAGCTTTTAGAGGCACCCACCTTGTTAAGTCCTGGCCTTCCTTACTATTTCCTGTTGTACTGCTGACTCTACTTATTTTTTATACGCCTTCTAGCGGGAGATGCTATATATTATATCCTACGAGCCCCCTTTTATTTACAACAAGTTTAATACCAGATATCTATAACCGGAGAGTTCCTGATATCATAAGGATCCTGCAAAACTCTCAATAGAGTAACACAAAATCCTGTACACCTCCACGCCTAACTCAAAAAGAATTTTAATTACTAAGCAAATATGCACCTATTTACCAGGCTCCTTACTAGGATGTAGCGCACTGGAAATTGAAATTCCTAACTAAAACTCTATACCTTCAAGTTTTTTTTTTATCAAAGCTTTTAGTACGGGCAGTCTAGTTAGTTAGATGCAGCTATACTAAGCCAGGAGTTTTCTAATCTTTTTTTTATTGCACAGGAAAGGGTTTCTAGCCCGTAAAGTTATAAAGGAAATCTTGTTGAAGCAAAGTCCAAAATAGAACAAATGAAACCTATGCTTATTATTAAACTAACAGTTATAGTATTTAAAAGGGTGTATTTCTTATCAAAGGGAGCTCCTCTTTTATAGGGAGTTGGGGCATCCGGGTTCACTCTCGCGTACACTTTTAAATATTTATTGAGATAATTGTGTATCCTACAAAACCCTAGGTAAGTGTTTCGGTTTAGAAAGCAGGCACTCTCTTCGGGTAATAACAGCAAAAAATAAAAAAAAATCTTTACTTTAAATAGAACTACATAATTCCTCGGAAATTTCTCTTTCACCCTCGATTGGTACCCTTTATGTTGGTAAGGACTTCGCTAGGTATTTCCTAAAAAGGAGCGCTCAAGGGTAGAATTTCCTAGTAATACGCACTTATAACTAAGAGTAAGCAATAAGATTGGGATCTTTAAAGAGTATCCCTCGTGAAATTAGACTTCAATTTTCTCAGATTCTAAACGGGTTGCCTTATATTGTACATAGTACTTTTACTTTTCGAGATCGTATAAATGGTAAGCAGGCTGCTAGAAACTTAGATATCCTATAGAAGGTAGACTCATTAAAGGGGTGGCTTGGTAGTAAAAAGGTCCATAATCCCGACTGGGCATTGCTATAATATACATGGAAAACCCCTTTTATTTAAATGTTAAAGCCCTGGGCCCTCCAAAAAGAAAGTTTGATACATAAGAAATGCCCTATATATAATAAAAGGGGGTTCTTTAAGCGTTGTTCTAGCTTGCTTAAAAGTAACATGTAATACCGTGGACATGCAGAGCTATATACCTAATAGAATTCTTTGTTGAAGTGAAAAAAAAAATACAAAGAACATAAAGTAAGAGGAACCCCTTTAAAATGTTAGGTACACCTCAGTTTCTTTCTTTGACGGGGTCCAAATATGGGTTACTATACCGCGAATTGCTACTTAGTTTTCAGATATTCTACTTCTATGATTCCCGATTCCAGTCCCCGTAGAGGTACTTTTATCTCCTACCTAACTATACTGCATTGAAAAAGATTTCTTAAAATTCCGTAATTACAGGAAGTGAACTGGTTTAGGGTCGAATTTATGATATAAGAAGTCTTCTATACCAAGTGTTATTTCCTTTTGATCAAGGCTGCTCCGAATTAGGTGTGAACCCGCCTGCCAACACTCCAACTGGTGTTATATAGAAAGCCCTATCAAGAGCCCTCTAAAAAGACCGGTTTTTCAGTTTCTATTTTTTTAAGTTATTCCTTAAGTCATTTTTTTTTACTTACCTCCTTGGCCTTGGCATATTAATTTGGAGCTTTCCCGGTCTGCGAGTGTGTGTACCATCCAGTGCCGAAGCTGTCCTTAGCAAATCAAAACTTTTTACTATTTATTAGAGTTATTAGGGAAGAAACCCTTTATTTCAAAAAAAGACAAGTCCCTTAGACATTTTCAAGTTAAATCCACGAAGAGTAAGTTAATAAGAATTTTCTAAAAACAAGAAGGTTTGACTCTTTAATACAAGGAGCAGTCCTTACCAACTAAAAAACTTTGACCTAGATACAGGATACCCACTAATAAATTCTAAAAGGAGCAAATATAAGGAAGATATCCCCGATAGGTACTACATTAGTGAATATTAGGAGTTAGAATTAAGCAGGATCTCTTAATAAAAAAAATCTCTATAGTATTTATAGAGTGTCTTTTCTAATGTGCGGAAGTCTTGAAGTTCTAATTCTATATAGTATTTCCGGTTTGTTGATTTCCTCTCTCGTTGACTTATGGCAGTGGAACTATAGCTATATAGTACTCACTTTTAACGGGAGTTTGGAACCCCTTTTGAATTGAATTAATTAGTATGAATGAATGTTGTAACCCAATCCGTATAAGGAAATGGAAGAGTTTTCTAAATTCGACAAATTCGATTAGAATAAAAAGATATAAAGAACCTTTTAACTTCACAGTGCTAGATCAAAAATTGACCCCCTAGGAAGTAAGTAGAGAGCAGTACTAGTAGGCATTCCGTTTACCCCTTGTTATGGATACCCTGATATAACTAAGGATTTTAACTTATTAGGAACTCAAACTCAAGAAGAACTTTAATTTATTAACGAAGAGACTCTTTTGTTTGGATTGTGGTATTTCTTGTCTTTTCTGGAAGTATCTGGAAGTAATTAAACCCTTTGAACAAGCAGCTCTTTTCTTTGTTCATGGAAAATATCAAACGGGTTGACGGCCCGATTCGAACCTATAGCATTTGGCTATTGCATTCTGAGTTTGACTAAGCTTTCGAGGAAGGATTAAGGCTCCGGGACATAGAGATTTATTCCTTATAAAGAGATTTCATAACTTTAATTAATTGTAGATCGGAACAAAGCCTTTTGGACCATAATAAGAAAAAAGTATCTAGTGAATAGTTTCGTGCTCGAGATTAATACCTATTTAAAGTAAAAGTATAAGTTTGCAGTAACGAGAATATAAGCGAAAAACTCTTTAAGGAGCACTCTTGTGACAGAGATATTGTGCTTCTAGATTTCAATCAAAGGACTTTGGATTCCCGAGAAAAACAGATCGAGTTTCCTAAACAGCTGCTCTCTGTAATAGATTTTCTGATAGGCCTTAGTA
The DNA here is from genome assembly GCA_036897505.1 of Pelargonium transvaalense. Taxonomy (NCBI): domain Eukaryota; kingdom Viridiplantae; phylum Streptophyta; class Magnoliopsida; order Geraniales; family Geraniaceae; genus Pelargonium; species Pelargonium transvaalense. Next base: position 16,203 of record JAYMTI010000031.1, on the reverse strand, counting down.
CTTAACTTAAAGTAATAAGTTATCTAAAAATACTAGAATCTTAAGCCATTCATTACTGTGGGTTTCCCCCAAATTAATTGTCCGTTTTCTTTAGGATCCCCTCTTTTATATATCTATGATAAAAATAAAAAAAACTATAAGCAATTCTTCTACTATCATCAAGCCTCTCCTAGCTTCGAAAACTCGAAAGTCCATATTTGTAAAGTATACCTTTCATAGCAACATTTTCTTTATAAAATAAAAAGAACCGGAAACCTAAAGCTCAAATAGACTCCTTAGGATTCCTAGTCCGTGATATTCACTAACTAAAAGTAAAGCTTAGCTAAATCCTGCTTAGTGTGTGTTGGCGTTGCTTGTAAACCTTTTTAGATAACCGACTTAGGGCTTCTCCATTTTTTGTGTATAAGGACTTGTTGACCTAAACTATTTATTCTTGGCTACCGGATCCTAAATACGCATGTAATCTTACACCCACGAGTATCCCTTTTAATTTAAGAATGCCTTTTATTGCCTATAGACCCACTTTCCAGAGCCTTTCTTTAGAGGCAAGACTTATACTAGAATTGTAATTTATAGTACTTAACTTAATAATAACACTTTACCCTCATATTTCCAGGATGTATTAATGGGTTTCCCTTTTTTAGAGGGTTAATGTACTATTTATTATAATGCGCCTATAAAGGGATTTCTTATATCAAAGCCATAGCTTCTTGACCAGTCACGTCTCTAAATCCCCAGTATTCAAATGGATTGCGGGCAGCTTGCGACGACGTAAAGTAGTAAGGGCACAAAATACAAGATATAGGTAATAAGTAATAAACAAGAAACATATAAATCAAAGATCAAGAGCTTATTTTCAGTTACTACTAAAACTTCTACAGTACGAGAAGGTTAAAGAACACTACTCGCTAACTATACCTGGGGGGCATCCCGCATTCCAGTTAGAGAAAACAAATAGAATTATAAGACAAAGGTACGCCTCAACAAACTTTGTTTATCATAGCGAACTCCTCGGATCGGAAAGAGAGGCAGATCTGTATGCACTTTTATATGTATTCTTAACTTTTCTTCGAAATTCTTTTCTACCCCGGGCTTATTCTTCGATCTTTGATAAAAGCTATGCCACAAAGAAAGAGTAAGTAGACCCTTTGTTAAACTACTTGTCGTTAATTTTAATTTAGTAAAATGAATCTTACATCCGAGGCTAGTATAATTCGTGTTTTGCTGCAGGATAAATCTATTAGCAGTAAAGGGATTTTTTTTTACATATTTTTGTAAAATCCCTCTAAAAATAGGTCTAATAAAAGATAGTCAAGCTCCTTTTGATAGCGTAAACTTCTGTGTACAGTTATTTAATTTATAGTATAAAGATATGGACTAAAGAAAAAAAATTAAGGAAGTGGTTTTGGCCGTGCCTTGTATTAGATACCCTACTACAAATAATAAGGAATTTACACGTCAATAATGTATTGGTACTAACTAGAGAGAAATTCTTACGTTGTAAGCAACTAAAATTCCCCTAGAAATATTAAGAAAACTTCCCCGGCTCCTGTACTTAAAAAATCTTGGGATTATACCAATTAAGTGAGGATAACTAGCACTCGAGGTCATATAAAAAAGAAAAGCTCTTTTTTGGTAAAAAAAACTACGAGGCACTCTGGGTAAGGGGCCCTGAAAGTAGGTACACTAGATCTGGGAAAGGGGGATAATTAAAGGATTTTAGGAATATTTTTGAGTAAGATTACCCTTAATAATTAATTACAATTGTGAATGTGAAAAGAACTCCATTTTTTTTTTATTATTTTTAGAGAGAAATTCCTTTTTGTATAGTTCCAAAGCTCTTCTCTTTAACAGAAAGCTAAAAGTCTTCGTTTTCTTTGAGGAGTCGGGGTTAGTAATCCTAGGGTATTCTGCAGTTCTCTAAACCTGGACAGTTATTTAATCTCATTTGATTATCCTATGTTCAAGAAGTTTCTTATGAGTATATTATAAAAAAGCACTCACTGAATATTACGATAAGCCTGCGACGCCCTTTTTTGTGAGTAGAAAGGGCCCCTTTCCTTATAAAGAAATTCCAAGACTGGTTAGAGTTAAGTCTTTTCTATTAGAAATACTTTATGTAGTCATATCTATAGCAGGGATAACTTATATCTATATTTTTCTTTTTGTAGGTATCCATAAACTATTTTCAACCCAAGTTTCTATTTTCTAAAAAAGCTCCTGAATTTCAAGCAGTCTCTGGTATAAAAAGAAATATTAGAGCAGAACCGGGTTGATTGGGTACATTATAATTATTAGAAAATTCTAAAGTAGTAGAGAACCCTGAATTGAGCTTCCTCTCAGACTTAAACCTAGCTTACGAGAGACCTTTGATACTGAAAAAAAAAACTAAGATATAGCGCCACTTAGAGACCAGCCTTTGCATCCCTGCAACGTTACTCTAATCTTGCAATCTTGGACTCAAACTTGTAACTAAAAAACCACCTTAAGGTAAAGGAAGACAAATACGCAACTCCTAATTTAAAGGGAGCCTTGGAAATTTTCTACATTTGTAAATATAACGTATAATATAGTTGGGAGTAGTCTTATTACTTTTATAATATTAGGAACAACTTATGCATATAGGTAAAACTTTAAGGTCCTTTTAAATTGGGGGTTTTGATTCCTTTAGTATACTCCCAGTCACCCGTCTCCGTAAGTTATTTGGGACCTCTCTTCTATATTTATTATTGCCTGCCCTAAGGGTACTTTTCTTAGCTATCAGAGACAACAGATTGCTACATTAGGGGCATTTCTCTATATCTGAGGAACTCTAGACGTGGACACTTACAAAAGCAACTTTTAGTAACCTGTGTAAGGACAAAGAAGGAGCCTATAAATATTATTATAAGAAGTTTAATATTAGACACTCATATATAGAAAGGCTGGGTTATCTGTTTGAAACTTTTCTATTGTTATCTTTTATTCTAGTAATGCTAGAGAGTCTGTATTATACATTCATACTATATTAGTTTTTTGAGTCTTTTTTATAAGTATTTATCTAAACGAAATCTTGACTTATCTCGAAAAAGGGGCTTAGTTAAGGGCTACTGTTAATTGGCGTGTCCACTAGCGCTAAATCACGGTGTTTCCTTATGCACTTGTATCTCCTATGCTAACGTAATTCAAAAGGGAAGCATATATCTAGTTTTATATACCTTTCAAGTTTAGTATTTAAGTTCCAGTCAGAAGACTCAAGCAAAGGTTTAACTTTGATGCTGAAGTCCTTGAAACTTCGAGAACTATGATTCATTTTTTTTCTCTGAAAGGGCTTAGCAGGGGCAGTATAAGTAGAATTCAGTAAGAGAATGTTGAGTTGGAAGGCCCCATACCTTGTACAAAAGCAGGATCCCTGCCAATTATTACCGTCTTGGTTTATTTTGATTGTGTTTACAGCAAAGGGTTTTTTAATAGATAAAAGAGTAACTAGCTGCACTAGTGAGAGAAATAGAATATTAAATTATGCTATCTAATACTATTTTATCCCAGATTTTAGCATTCGAGAATCTCTTAAGTTTTTGGCTAGCTACCCTTATTGCTCGTTATAAAAAGATTCTTGTAAACAGTTAAGAAGGGGTGTCCTCTTGTACTAAAACTGCGGTCAAATTCAAAGTGTATGGGACGAGGGTTTTCTCTTAAATCTTGTTAGAGTGCACGAATGAGTATACAGTAAATTGAATACTTCTTTCGGAAAAGCTTAGAATGGAAATGGATTAGAAGCTGAATTTTGGTTGAGATAGTAATGCACTTAAGACTTAAGCTTAGAAAATAGACTTAGTACACTGACGAGTTTCTGTCTCTGGTGTATTATAGTATAGAAATCGTTTACTTCTAATTGGTAATTGAGCACAACTCAAGGAAATCATTTATATATAGTTTTTGCTCTCGTGTGGAAACATGAACAAAAAATAAAGTATAAAGCAAGGGTAAGAAATACCAGAAAAGGGCGTATGATAAGACTTCAAAGAAAATAAGGACCCAGAAAGTTCTAGTAAGGGGCTAAGGTTAGCTACTGTGGCTAGTACTCTTATTATAGGATTTAATAGGAATTTCATTTTCTTGAACAAGTTATAATTCTTAGTCCTGCATCAAGGTAAAAGGTTTAATAAACCAAGAAAATCAATACGGGACTTCCTTATTGGGATAGCCCCTTCCGGCTCAATCTAGAAGAAGTTCCCATTGCACAGTAGCTCTAATATATACAGCGCATTCTTAATAACGCATAAAGGAAAAATCTTTTTATTGTTACAGAATTTTTGGGCGGTACCTCTAAGGAAGTTCTCTCAAATAAGTCCTAGTAGAAAGTTTTCCGCTAATTCAGAGCTGCCTTTGTATGATTTATCGTAAGACTTTAAGTTTGGCATCGGAGCTTCTTTCCCAGGACAGGAATGGATTCTCTAAATCAAATAGCTAACTAATAAAAAAGGGCTACTCTAGAATAGAATCTCCCGTGCTTTTTTTCCTTTGCTTGAAGAGTTGACGAAATAGCATACCTAATGTTAAATTTCGAATTACTCATTTTTTTTTTGAAATGGCTGGACTTGAACAAACTACTTAGAATGGGAATTCTCTGAGTACACTAAAAAACCCCAAATAAAAATATATGTTCCAAAACCGGCTGCAAGTATATCTTTAATTAGTGAATGCTTCTAAAAAAAATTGACTCACTTTAATATGTTACTCTATCTCTATAAGGAGTTCCTTGTGAAAAGAGGTAGTAGTTTTTTATAGTTAGTTAACCCGCACATTAGGACAACCTGTTTTATATGGCGCCCTTTTTTTGTTACTTGCTTTACTGCAGCTTAATACCTGTTTTGTAGCTTTCCTGTCAATGATTTTGATTAATAACTAAGATCAAGTAATAAAAAAACAAAGGAAATATTGACTAAAATAAAAAGCCCTGAGTGTAGAAGATGAATACCTAAATTCTGTCTCTACTTTAAAACTTTAGAAGAGTACTGTGGCTGTAGAGTATCTTTTAATAGGAGACTTGTAATTAAAGATAGGTTTTATTTGCTTGTGCATATGCCTTGTTAACTTCGCGGTAACAGGGTCAAAGAAATTCGATAGAAAAGGCACACAAGTTATTTTGAGCTCCTAAACAAAGGAATTTCAAAGCTTTCTTTTAAGGTATTCAGGGATTTTTAGGAGAGTAGTTTTTCCAGATTATGCGCTACTAAAGTCTAAATTTCGTATAAGTTATCTAGGAATCATCCTCCTTTTCTTAAAAGTAGGAAGGAGCTCTTATATAGGTATGGGCTCCGCACCTTGCAGCTACTGCGTTCTGTACTCTACTCTGTAGCCAGTGTCTTTCCTGTCATAGCTTAGTGTTATGCGACTCGAACCCTGGTTTTGCTGACTGACTTAACTCGACTATACTGTAGTTTTCTAACTTAACTAAAGAAAGGGGATTCTAAAAAGCAGCCATTTTTCCGACTCTTGCTCTCCCAACCTCTCAAATTGAAACAAATGCTTAAATAAAAAGAGACTCTTTTTGGGTTGAGAAAATCCTTTAAACCCAAGTCCTAAATCAAGTAGACCCAATAAAGAATCTCCCTATCATTTAGATTGAACAAAAGGAAGACCTAAAGCCAACTATTCTTTCTATCTCAAGATTGGAATGCCTTTAACCAAAATACAGGGAAGTTTGATCTGAATTGAATACCTAACTTTTTGGAGGGAATACCAGAATCTAAAATCTAAATTCCTAATTAATAATGAAAGCAAAACTTTGTCTAGACTTTAAGCCCTTCCGCTCCACTAAGCCCTTAAACACTAACAGCAAAAAACAGGCTTCACTTCTAAAACATTTACTGGACTCCCCAATTAAAATTGAATTTTATAACTCATAAAACCTTAGATTTCCAATTCTTCAATTGTTAACCTTAAGCCTTAAATACTCAAGTATAGAATTTCTTATACATTCTTTTCTATTCTTTCGAGACTTCCCTTAAATAAAACAATCCCTATTTCGTCAAAGCTTGTAAAGAGAAATCCCGGCACCTACAAACAAGAAAAGACTTTCACTTGAGCTTAATCCTTCCATTTCCCAAGAAACCCCAAACAAACACAAATAGGAAACAGGAAATACTAATGAAATAGAATAATCCCATCGAGAATAGCTTGCCAGTTCGGGTACCACCTCTTTAAGCTTAATAAGCTGTTTGTACATTTAAAACATTTTGCATTGAATTACTTCTATTCTTTTATCGGGATACTAAAACAATAAGAAAAAACCCTAGAAAACCCTTCAGAAAAAGACTTTCCAGAAAGACCTAATGTTTATATAAACTCTTTCTTGCCAGTTCAGATACCTGTTGCATTTGACTCGGAAAACGCGGGATTTACTATACTTAAATTCTTTATTCCCCTTTTGCTAAATCCCTTGCTCAGGCATTACCCTATTTTATTACAAGAAATCGGGAAGAAAGCAGGACCCCATTACTCGCCCTTGACCTTGAGGGATGCCTCGATTATAAACCTAAAAGCCATATAAACGTTAAGAAAGAAAGTGAATTGACTCTTAGTACAGGGGACCTTTAATAGAGCAGTTATAGTATTGTCTCCTATTTTTTTACAGGAACTCATAACCAAGGATTAAATAGCGTTTCGAATCTCCTTAAGTTTAAGAGAGTCCCTGGAATTAGTGCTTTCCCTTCGTACTCAGATCTAGTACCAAAGTCCTAGTAATAATAGCACACCCAAATCTGAATTAAGTAAAGCTCCCTGGATTACCTCTGGAAAGGGTTACCCGGAACATAGCAGTAATTTGGAATAGCAAGCGGCATCTATATATATACTATAAATTTGATTATTGAAGACTTAACCGGAACTCGGCACTTTGGAAGACGTAAAACACACACTTTAGCCCTAGGGCATATCTTATAAAAAAAAGTTGAATAAGCAGTCAAAACTCTTCGTAGTAATACTTTATTTGAATCCCATATCATTCGGGTTTGTTACCCTCGGGTTTCCCCGTCTACATTATAACTTAAGGCACTCCAACTAGCTTTACCCTTTTTAGGAAAGACTAAAGCTTATACGTGTTGCTAACAAGGACGACTCGACATTATTTATCGACTGGTTCTAATAAAGGTATCCACAACAAGGTTTAGTTAGCTCCAATTCAGGATCTCCTTACTACTGCATATTTTGAACTTTTTAGGCTATAAGACGTTAATACGCGAGCTTACATTCTTAGGTTTTGTATTATGCAGAGTAGTTTACTGGGACTGAACTTGAGCTTGCCTAGGAAACTTTTAGTAATATAGTAATAAGGATGGATAGGTCAAAGTATGCTCTTTTTTAATTAGTTTAAGTAAGGGACCCCGTTAAAGGGAAGTATCCCTTTGGGTAGGCCTGTTTAAGCAGGAATTTCTAAAGGACTTAATAAGTTTTTATGCTCCTAGGAATTTAGACAAAAGAACTAAAAAAGCAGGAGCTCGTGGTATTAACCTCCGGGATTTCTCTCAATGAGTTTCTGAAAAGTAAGTTTTACAAAAAAAAAAAGGAGTCTTTTGAATGCTTAATGGGTGCTCTTTTAGGTTAGGACTTACTAGCTTTCTTTCTTTCTTTAAGACAGCACTTTTTATCTAATAATAGTCAAGTCTAGGTATAGGGCTTTCGCGGATGTTTCTATAAATTAGATTTTATTTTGTCGTTCTGGTTTACTTTAGAATTCCAATGTTAACCTTTTATTTTATGTACAATACCCCACGAAATCTAAACGAAAGGCTTCTTTGACAATGCTTTTTTATAGGGTTCCCTCCTGTATAGAGCTCGCTCGGGGGTTGAGAATCCCATTATAAATATAGTGAGGCTTATGCTTACTATTAGTAAACTAATATCCAGTACTTCGACATACAAAAAAGGGATACCGCAATATATAAAGAACTTCTTCTTCTTCTTCTTATTTCTTATACAGCAAGTCAGAAACATTTACTCTTGTTTCATAACTAGAGTCATCAAATTATTGGGTTGGATCTTTCATAGTATCCTACTCTCGGTTTCTATAGGGCTTCAAATACTGCTTTCTTTATAGAATCCTGCCCTAAATAATCAGACTTTCATTTCCCTTTTTTTATTCCTTAGGCTTTATGAAGTACATCTGCCTTGTAAGTTTCTCTTCATGTTTACCTTTCTGATATATCTGTAACTGTAGTATTTAGAAAATATTAGGCTTACCCTTAGGAATTTTAAATTACCGGAATTCAGAGTTTTGCTGTAGGTCAAGCATTCAAGAACCCTTCAATTTTTTGGAATAGTAAGAACTAAGCTAAATCTCATAACATACACTCAGGATCGGCCCCTTTTGAATAGTTATATAGATCCAGGCAAGAACAGTACTTTGACAGTCGGTATTTAAGGGGCTCTCGAGAAAATTCTTACTATATTACTGGATTTCTTTCTATTTTCTATTGGCACTTAATTAATTAAAAAGGGCAGGAACCCTAAAACAGGAACTCCCTTTTCTTTTCTCAATATCGGTTTTTTATTTAGAATTTCTTTATAGGGGACTCTAAATAAAATTCCAGAGAAGAGCTAACTGCGGAAAAGGAACCCCGCCTTTTAGGGACCATGACTCTTACTTCGTACAAAAAGATTCAGAACTGATATAAAGCAAGGACTGACTTATTATAATAAAAAAAGAGAAGCGCGTAAGAAAAACGTAAACCACGTGACTTCCAGTTGATTCTCTAATTTTTCTAAGTGAGATATTATTTCATTTCAAACAGAAATAGAAAAAAAAAGCGTTAGCCAGGAAACTTTCGCGAAGTGTGTACTTGAGTGAGAGTGAGGCATAGTGCGAAATTTGTGTCCATTTGAAGAGGCGTATTTCTCTGTAGGATTGGTAAGTTCCTATAGAAGAACCCAGAAAAAGTTGTATGAAATTCTAGATTGTCAAAAGTTCATATTATATAATATACAGTAAAAAAAGCATAGAACTCTGAATTTCTGCTCTTTAAAAGTAGAATCGTTAATAACAAATTAAGTTATACATTTTTTGCCATTCTAATCTAATTCAGGGTAAAAAAAAGGATCTCCGTCAGTGCTTTTAATATTTGAATTCCTATTACTTGATATTGGTACTGGATCGGGATTATCACAAGCTACAAAATAGCTTTTTTTTTCAATTTCGTACTTTTATACTCATAATACCTAGGCTTTAGAGCTACAGTAGCTGCACTTTAACCCCTTCTATAGGTTTCTTTACCTACGACTTACTCTTGTTCCACAGGACTTCTCTGCTAATTGTTATTCTATACCCCTTCTCTTCTGAAGCGTAGCCTATCAAAAGGTAGGAGCTGTCTTGTTTTGAATACTTCAATTTGTAGACCTAATTATATACTGAATTTGATCAAATGAGATAGTACTTCTATAGGTGAATCGTTTACTTAAACTTAAAGAGAACCCCAAAGCGTTTTTGTAGTATATATCTAAAGAACAGGGATTCCCAGGTTCGGAAGAAGGAAAAAAACTTTTGGATATGCCTTATGAGTTCAAATAGAGTAAAATGACAGCGGGGTTAACCAACCTCTCCGAACATGTATAAACAAAGGAGTTACTAAAAGTACTAATTTAGGCACGTGCACTCCCTACTTTTCGAGTCTCTAAAAGGGCTTCGTTACCGGCCTTGTTAAGAGGTTAATCTTAGAATCTTAATTGAACTCTCTAGTACCCCCTTTATTTTTAAGGAACTTCTAATTTACGTATACCCCGGACTCCAAAGGCTCGCCCCCCCGGTTTATTAAAATAAAAGAAACTAACTTCGCTTTAGTGCAGTATGAACCTACTAGAAAATTCTCTCGCTATTAAATTTTCTTAGACTAGTCTTAAATAGCTATAAAGAGGGTAGGTATCTCAAGCCTCTCTTAACCCTCCCCTTATACAGAAGGGTAAGCGTAGATTTAAACTAAACGTAAAGGTAGCCCGGTGAATCTCATCTCAAGTTAACGGGTTACTTTTGTTGTATCGAGGCGTATCTTATCTGATGCTGGTAATTTTGTAGCATATGAAGAATTCCCTTTTGTGTCTTTAACATTAATTTACCAAACGAAACCTTATCTAAGCCAATACTTTCAATCAATTTAGCATTCAAAAATTTTCCGATATTTTGAACTTTAAGATCCTAACACACGTAACTGGATCCAATTTACCTTGTTACTTAAAAACTCGATACTACTTCTTCCGAATAAGGATTGTCTAACTACTTACCCGAGGAGACATAGCTTTCTTTCTAATAAGTACTCGATTTTCTATATAGTGTTCTCCTTTTTTGCTTGGGTGTGTCCCCTACCTCAGAGAGTATACTAGATGACAATGATGTAATAAAAATAACGAGTAATAAGGAAATCCCTTAACTTTATAGACCTTAATTTAGTTTTTTTCTGAAGTCCTATAAAGTTAGGATACTTTTTTATCCAGATTTTCTTTATTAAAACTTGTTTGTGACTCTTATACTTTATTAGTAGCGTGTCTCTTGAGAAGCTCTCTTTTAGTTAGGTTAGGATTTCCCTAAAAAAAAAACAAGCTGACATCAGAATTGAAGGTAAGCAAGTGAATGAATCTGAACCGAAGAAAAAAAAGGTACTTATCTTAGTGAGTTCGTGATGGGTACATATTGGGAGGGGTGAGTTCCTCTAGGAGAAGACTAGGATAATAGGCACAGGTACCCATAAGAGTCTAACTAATAAGAGGAGGAGAGTTATAGGTAGGCATAAGAAAGCGGGTGTAGGTAGTATTCTTATTTTCCAGGTCAGTTAACGAAGTCAGTTACAAAGGCTAAAGGGAAGGCTTTTCGGGGTCTCCAAATTAGATTAGTAAGGGAGGAATTCCTTGTTGTTAGTTTATACAGTGAGAAAGATTTCTAATTTAGTAGTCTTTTTTCTTAAGCAAGTCAACGAGTTTCCGCTTTATAAAGCAAAAAAGGAATTAAGCATAGAGTCTGCTTTACTCTTTGATTTTAGTATTTCCTTCCTTACTACGAGCCTGTCAGGTAGATGGATTGACTCATTATCTCCCTAAGTTTCAATCCTCTTTGAACGATAAAGCATTGCACATGAGGGATTTTCCATACCAAAAGAGTTGCTTTCTTGATGAGGTCCTTTACCAGTCTTTCTAGCTTTAACAATGGGAAGTTCATTAATTAAGTTGCTGCTTCTCTATTTTTCTAGTCTGTAAGGTAAAGGTATTCCGGAAAGACTATCACATGTCCTTAATAAAGGAGATTTCTTCCTATTCTAGTATTCTCTATCTCGCAAAATAGAAGGTAATATAAGGGATTTCTAAGCCCATTAAATGAGGAGTCCCTTCGAAAAGAGTAACTTAACAGAGTATCTAATAATAATAAGTTTGGGATTAATACAGTATTCTGCGCGGGCCCTGTTTAAAGTATTCAAGGAAGAAGCTCTGGAAAGCGGGCTGTCATGCCTGCAAATGTGTCAATGGAAAGTTGCATTATTTTAACAGGATTATTCTCTTATTGATGAAGGTTACTTTTCAACAGATAAATATCCCAAGGAATTATGGGTCTCTCTAAGATTCATGTACCTTCTTCGGGTTAGAAATAAGTGTTTTTCCTTGTAAACTGTTAACCAGCAATACATATATTTAGTTATTTGTTGTGAGTCAAGTGAAAGTTTTTTCTTTATTGTTGGGCAAGGATTTCTCTTTAAAGCTTTAACGGGATAGGTATTTAATAAAGTAAGGTTTCGTGAGAATGGATTCCGGTTATTCTTTAGGCATTTCGCTTCTGAAATAATAATAGGGGATTTTCTGTGTACCCAGGTTTTTCGGATCTTGAATAAATAAGGAATTCCAAAACAAAGTAAAGGTTCCAAGGCAACCTAGGAAATCCAGGGGTCCATAATTAAGAAATTGTAGGAAATACTTCTTTGGAGATTCTCTATTTTAAGGTAATCGGGGAATTATCTTTTTCATTTTACAGGTTTTCTATAAATAATGAAAGTTTTAGAGGCTTTCCAAAGAATATTAGAATTTTCAGTATCCCATCTCTTTTCTTTCTTCCTCTGCCTTCACTACATCAAGCGTAAAGATTCTAGCTACAGGTATTGTTATCAAGAAAAGGTAGAGCCTTAAGACAGCGGTTTTAATGAATTTAACTTTTAAAACTCAAGTTAGGTTATTCGCATGGTAGTTAACTTTTCTCTGATTCCTCAGCTTTGTATTCTTTAATTTAATCTTAGATTTAAATCCTAAAGGATTCCTCTTGAGTTGCATAGTATATAGGTTGCCTCTCACAACTCCTTCTGAAAATCTCACTTAGATAATAAAGCAAGCTAGAAATAAAAAGAGTCCCCAAAGAAAATATAGAGCAAATTAATTAAACGATCCGTGGAAAGCATCCAATAAATAATAAAGGGTCCGTAATATATGACTACTTCGTGAAATCACCCGCGGTTCTCTTGTAAGTTTAGCTATAGCACAACAAAAGCTTGAGATTTTCTTTATGGAAAAGCCCCTTTTTTCTTTCCAATTCCAATGGGGACCCTGTCAGCGTGACTAGTAAATCAACGGAAGAGTTTTCTAGTATATAGCTAATTGAGGATAGAGAAGATTGTGAGTATTAGGAATTTTTTGATTTAGTGGGGAACCCTTTCTTATACTTGAGTTGCAAGGAATTAATACAGTTATTATAAGTATTAAGGGTTGCTGTGCAGAAGCCTGTCTTAAAAGGGCTTTAGGTCTGAAGCGCAAAGCAACTATTAGCCCTGGTAGAATCGTATAAGTCGTAGCTCTTCTTTAGGTTTTTTTTGTAAGAGATGCCCCGCTTAGAATATCCTATTGGGTACTGTTGATTTATACTGGAATCCTATTACTAAGAGTTAACTTAATATTCTATATAAATAATAGATTTTGAAAAGCAAACCGTAACTAATCTACAAATATAAAGAAGGGAACTTATCAGGTTTCTTTAAAAGTTAAAAGCTCCTATCACGTAACAAGTATACTCGGCGCAGAATCCCTCTTTAACATGTGGGTGGTGGTTTTTAAGTCTTTACTTTGTTTAATCCCAGCCAATTATATGGATATAATAACTTAGGCTGTCTCTTTTGTCTACCTTGACTGCAAATTTCTAATAGCTGTAATATTAAAATTAAAAGCTTTCTCAATATACTGTTTGTTGTACTTAGCAATCTCTTAATAAGGATAAGGGTCCCTTTTTAGTTAGCATCTCCATAGGCTTAGAAATTGTCAGCATTTTGAATGAGACGCGCCACTATCGTCAGTCAGTCGGATATCTCTTTTTAGAGCTAAAATTTTTGTTATAGTAAAGTAAACTTTCTATAGACTCTAGTATAGAATATACTGCCCACAACGGGTATTCCAAGAGTCACTGAAATTTTGAATCAGTAAAAGTTCGAAGAGTGTTATGCATTTGGTTTATTAAATAAAGGGCAGAGTCCCGAGGGTTTTCAGTCGATTTGAACCCAGTCAAGTTTTAGGTAGTCCCCGCTACCCTTCGATCAGATTTATAAAAGGAGCTCGTAGTATCCTGTAATAAAAATTCCTGCTACTTTGGTACCTTTGTCGTCCATAATAAGAGGAGGGGTTAGTGTGGTGTAAACTCATAAAGGGAGCCTAAGTTAAAAAAAAAAGTTAATCTTCTCTCAAGTCTGATAAAGAATTCTGGCTTTGTTCTTTGTGTACTACTTTTGAAAAGTTGTTGCTGAAGCTTCTAATCGTTGATTTTATAACGGGACCCCTGTCCATTCTAGTATCAATATCTCGTAGCCCAGTCTAGATACAACCATATCTTTTAAATGTTAATACTTTTTCATAAGCAAGGGGGAAAGTCCCGCTATGAAAGTATACTCCTAAGGCCCCTGCCCAACTAAAGAACTTGAGCTGCGTTTATATAATATAAAGAAATTTCCTTGTAAGGTATTTATTTTCCCACTTAGAATAGTAAATCTGCGAAAAGGAAAGGGTAGAAACTCCTTAAATAGAAACTGGAAACCCCATCTATTTTTCGAAAACCTTTCTTTTTTTAAGGGATTCTTTATTATTAAGAAGTCCGTAAGTAAGTGGTAAATGTTACTTTAGATCTCTCTTGAATACCAACACAAATTACAAACAAAAGAATAAAAAATTGCGTTGCTCTAAAACTAAAAAAACCCCGTAACCAGAGCTACCTTCCCTGGTCGAAAAAGCCCCACCGCTTGTATAGTAACCTACTCTAAAGACTTTTTTTTTAGCTGGAAAGCAGGATTATTCCTTGCTATAGACTCTACTTTGCGAAAACCTAGATTTATGAATAAAAATGTCCTATACTACTATAAGAGAGACCCTGTTTTGTAAAGTTTATATCAAGCAATTCGAGAATAATTAAAGGGGGGTACTTTTTTACTGAAGGGATTGAGTCAATACAAGGGTAAGCTCCTGTCACCCGCCTTCTTATTCGGGATTTTTATTGCTCATTGATTGAAGTGAAGTAAGGAGGGGCTTTCTGAAAAAGACTCTAATAACCAATAAATTTCTACTTTAAACTGGGTAAGGTTTACCAAGACTCAAAATGCAGAATATCAAACAAAGACTTAACTCCTTAACAACCCCCTCTATCTAATACCCAGGGTCAAGATTTACTATCTAATTTTCGTAATACCTATCCCAGATTAGTTGAGGCAGTAACATCTTTCCTTCCTATTTTTTATATTAGATGCCTGCCTTTAGCAGAACTTTTAGGTGGGAAACACATTACCGTAGATCGGGTCTTTATACTCCGTGACATCTTATTATCCTGTAATCAGAAACCTATTTGCTAAAGAATCTCTAAACCTATGGGACTCCCTAACATTACTTCAAAAAACTTTTACTAATTAAATACTTTAGTGGCGCAGAGAATGGAAGAAACTACTCTATAATAAGGAAAGCTTTTACCCTAAATTCAAATAAAAGGAAGGAAACCTGTTTTACTTAGTTAAAGACAACTTCCCTAAAACTGACTGAGACTGAGAACACGAACGGTTTACCTTTTCTTCTCAGGACTTAGGAATAACAAAAAGCGATCCGTTATTTAGATTTCGTGCAGTTATGTCTTAACAAAACTAAGGGGGCCTAGTAGGACCCTGAAAACGCGATAAACAAAAGAAAGATTTTTTTTACATAAACGAAACTTCCCAATAAAGACTACGGAAAGGGAATACATATCGATTTGAATAATGCTGACCTTACTATCTAGAATATCCTTTAATTGCCAGTTTATTCAGAATTCCTATTAATTCTTTTTCTAGAACTCTTATTAGATAAGGAAAGAACTCCAGTCTAAACCTCTTAATTACCAACTTATTTTCTATAGATCTGCTCCTTGTTAACTCTAAAATTTAGGAAGCGAGGAGATCTGGACAACAGAAGATATTAGCTTTCTACTTAGGGAAACCTCTTTCTTTTGACTCTGATTAAAGACTCCATTAAAGCCTTTCCTCTTGTAAGCTTGTACTCTTATTGCAGAGCCCGTAGCTATTACAGCTATTCTCTTACCTATCTTATAAGGAGTTATTACTAATATTCCCTAGAGTCAGTATCTATTTCCCAGTGTGATTTCCTCTATTTATTTCTTTATTAACCAGCACCCTTTTCCTAAAGCTATACTTGCTTGTAAAATCCCTATCTAGTTAAGCTCACCTAAGAAAGAAAGAATACCTTACGAAGAAGAAAAAGCCCCCTGTTTTCCAACTCAATTCTGTAAAAGTACTTCTGAAGAGGGATCTGAAACCTATAGCAAACCTTATTGAGCTATTGAAGGAAATTGACTTTATGGGTATTCGCAGTACTGTATTACAGAGAGGAGTTTCAAGTAGAAATTTTTGAGTTATTATGCCTTACTGCACACTAGGGATAATAGTAGAATTCTAAAAGAGAGAAGATTTCCTTATTGTAAATTAAATTTGTACAAGTTCCTTTTTTTTAGTAGTATGTCAAGGCAAAGCACTTCCAATTCTAAACTACTTGGGGTTAAACTCTAGTAAATAAAGTCAAAATGGTAACACTTCACTTTCTTTTAGCTTAACTTACAACCAAATTCCTGTAAATGTGCTTCTATTTTGGGTGTTTCTTAAGGACTCTCTGACAAAAAAAAAATGGCTCGTCTATACCAAACCCTTACTAAATAAAATATGGGTAATAGAAGTCTAATAGGGAAAG
>JAYMTI010000030.1:0-34802 GCA_036897505.1 Pelargonium transvaalense | reverse complement strand
GTAAAGGTGTCTAAGATAGATAGAAACCGGATCTATCTTTCTTTTGTTTTAGGAAAGTTCCTGTATTCTGAATCTTAAAATGAGTTCCAGATTTTGGATTCTTTGTTTTGTAGGCTAGCTTGTAAGTAACTCTATTAATTGTAGCTATGAATTTGGTCATGAGGTAAAGCAAAGCTAGGAAATAGGACTGCAGCTTAGGATAGGAGGTGTTGCTCTGTACACTATTGTTTTGTAAAGCATAGATATGAACTGGAGTTGAGGCGTCTATTTCCTTTTCTAAGCTAGGTACGATGTTCTTATTGATTCCGATATATCAGTTTAGCAAATAAAGGAGATAATCAATGTCAACATTTACTAACCAGGTCTTTGTATTCTGTGTCAAGCCAAAGCAAGTAACGTAAGTAAGATCCTGATAATATCCAATTCTATTTCTTTGTTATTTGTAGGAAATCTCTTAACAGGAAAAGAAGCAATCACTTAATAGAACAAAAACCTCTCTTTACCCTATACCAATCTGTGAAAGCCTTCGCCTCTTATTAAAGCCCCTCAACTCAAAGCTGGTGAAATGAAAGTAGCCGATCCTTGAAGCAGTCAGTAGTGAAAAAGGGAATCCTCCAATCCCGCCAACCAAAGTCTAACAAGCAGTCACCTCACCCATATATAACCCATATATATATTCTTCCAAAAGCCAGTCCAAGTAAACTTGCCTGAGTCTGATTCGCCACCAGTCTGTCTAAGTCTTGAAAGTTATTAAGTCCTTATACCAATTAGAATGTAGCCCTTCCTCATGAGTCTCACTCAATATTAGCGCGCCCGCCTAAACAGACTAGCCACCTGTTTCTTTGGAGCATCTCATCGAATAAGTAAGTTAGCTAAAGTGTCCTTTTTCAAGTGCTATTAAGCTCCGAAAAGAACTTGTTTTAGAGTTCAGTTCTGTAAGTTGGTTAAAAAAAAAGGAATAAGGTACTCTCTTCCGCAAGCTTCTCCCTGCCCCCTTAATTAAAGGTGATTAGGAATAGGGTTAATTTACATATAGAGGAAAGAACCCTTATTAAAGTGTTTGTTATATACAAACAGGAGGCCCTTAAGCTTAAAAGGAATGCTGTTAGCCTTAATTCTGTTACAAGATTCTGGAAAGCCCTTATATTACAACGGATAACGTTTGGAGGCCTACTAAAAAGAAGTGCACTTTTCTGGCATTTTTCTAGGGTTTTAGTGCTAGCTAGTGTAGATTTTATAATTGATCAATATTAAGGACCTCCTTAGGTAGATTTACAAATTAAACATTAGCTTGTATTTAGTTAAAAACAAAATCTATTCTTTTCTTTGAGAGGTTGAGTTGTGTGTTATTTTCTAAGACTCCGGAGTAAGAAAGGGTATAAGATAATTCTTGAGAATGCCTAACTAAAGCCTACAAAGCTCTACGCCATTCTAAGCAGCGCCCTTGCTAAAAGGCTTATCTTCTAGGCACTTAGGGTAGGGATGTACTAGCTCCTATAAAAGGTTTTTTTCTAAATCTTGAGTAAAGTAAGTTTTTTTTTATCAAATAAAAAATCCTAAGTGTCACTAAGCAATTGATATCTTTATGGTATAACTCTTTTACTAAGAATATTAATGAAATAGAATTAGGAGCTCCTCCTATATAATCTATAGTTTAGTCTGCAGTTCCTAGTAAGGTTTAAAAATATCTTATATAGAATTATTAGCTAAAATCCTATTTTAAAGATATTATCTGCTCCTGATGCTTGAATGGGTTCTTGCTTAAAGTACTAATAATAAAAATGAGTTTGCGTACCTTTTTTTGTTTCGAGTCATAGCTGTTCAAACCGTATACCCTTAGCTCGTAAGCGGACAAATCCCGTATAGATTTTTTGAATTCCTCTTAATATTGAACATGGGTCCTCTTTACATATACCAAAAAAAACGAATATTCCATGATATCTGTATAATCTAGTAATTATCAGTAATTAATTGTTCTTTATTTAGTTAAGGGATACGCTTTAATTTACTAGTATTTCTCACGTAGCAACCAGAAGCCACTTCCATACCAAATCCACTATGACAAAGGGGTTAGAGCACATGAGAAGGCCTTTGTATACTTAGTTTTATTTTATTAAAAGCAGGAACCATAGTTATGTAGTTATATATCGAAATCCGGGTATTCCCAGACTGACAGATGTAGCAAAAGGGTACTCTTTCTTAATATTCACTTAAATAGAAGAATAATTGTCCCTAGTTATGAAAAAGATCCTAAATCCTTTCTGAAAGCTAGTGAAAAGTAGAGTCATTCAGCTAGAAACAGCTAGAAAAGACCCGCCCTGTTAAGACTTTAGAAATATTTGTTAGAACGCTTGCCAATTTGATCAGAAATAAAGAGTTCAAGTCTGAAGGTTTATACCTTATTTATTTTATTAAAGAAAGATAATTTTTACTGGCATATCAAAAGGTAAGATAGTTCTTTCAGTTCCTCAGATCGAAATTCCATTCGTAAGTTACTTAATTGAACCTCAAAAGAGAGGAATTAGGTTTTGGTTCTTTCTTCCCGTGTTACTTGTGCCCTTTCTAAAGCAGCTTTTCACGCATTTCTTATCTGTGAGGGGGCATATATATACCATTTCTTGGTTTCGCTTTTTCAGGTGTCATCGTCAGTACAGGGTTCAAGTCCTTTTTTATAACTCTTCTATCTATAAATGATTAATCCTACACAAAGAGACACTTTTTTTTTCAGCTTCACAAGGCGGAATTAAAGGGTTTACGCATTTCATTTAGTTAGATAACGAATGTCATAGGAAATCCTTCTACGGAGTCTCTAAACGAAGAAAGAGTGAGAATAAAAATTATACCAAGAGTTGGGGATAGGAACTTCAGTAGAAGTAAGATAAATACATTTTTCTAAGTCAATTTTCTATAATATGGGTGTATCACCCTTAGCACGTAATATTATGTTGGGCTTAGGACCTGTTTACGAGGATACAAGAAATCCTATTTGCGGGCACACATAAGGCTAGCAAGAAGTTCCTCTCAATTAACTTAGGTAAAATCCCCAGCTCGAAATCAAAGGGAAAGCTTTTTTCTTGCTTACCGGCTTATACTGACAGGACCCCTTTTGCAATACCCTAATTAATAGGAGAATGCCAAAAAGAACTCTATTTCCTTGAGGAGCCTTTACCTCAGATTTCAAATGCAAAAGATATTTTACCGCTATATACCAGTAAACCCTCATTTTTATAAACGAAAAAATGTAGTCGTTTTCTACTGCTTAAAAGCACTTTATTGCAAATAAATTCGAGCTTTAAAATTGATTAAAGTAGGAAACCCCAGTTGTCCTAAAACTACCCAAGAATCCCTTATAGAAAAGTTACCCATATAAATCTAATCTTTCTTGAAATATTACTAAAATTCTCGTATAACCCGAGTCAAGTAAACTAGCTAACCAAAGACAGGGCAAAGCTCTCTTCCTTTTAGTTAATTCGTGTCAAGAACTTATACTGGCCTGGCAGAACTCCTAAACCTATAGAAAAGACTGCTAGCAAAGAGAGTCCAAGACTTCTTAGTCTAATCACAAAGGGTATTTACCTCCTCTAAACAATTAGAACTATATGTATTAGGAATCCGCCTCAAAACCTCATAAAAGAAGGGGTTGATACCTTCTCAATTTGAAGAAAGACGCATTTTATTTAGACCTCCCCAGCGAGCTAAACTATAAACTCTATTTTGACTCTTATTGAATGAGTCTACAAGGGATACTCCTTTAACTAAAACCTACAAATTTCAGTATTTTTTAGAACCTATGTATTCCTACTAAATTTACGACACCCGTAGCCTCCCTCTACCATCCCTTTTCTGTTTCTGAGTGCCTAATTGCACGACAGGGGTGCCCCTACAAAAATAATAGACGCCGAGATTTATGTATCACGTTTTAGATTCAACAACTACAAGGCTCTCAATTAATTAAAGGAACCTCTAACTTGAGGTGCTCCACCTACCTATAATATAACAAAATAGAAATCCTTTTCGAGTGTGGGGTATATACTGCCTTAAAAGTCAAAAGCCTTCTCCCAAAATTTTCTGTTACCAAAGGAACCCAAATGGCTTTGCATTCAGAGCAGTTCTGCAGTGATTAAAAGGGACTCCAATAAATAACATTTAATCCTGCCCTCAAAAAAAGTACTTATAACAGCCAAGAAGAAAACATTTACTATTTTATCAAGATCCCCTCAGTCTCCGATGCGTAAAATGAAATTGATATTTTTGTGTAGACAAACCTCTAGCATAGTAATACGCGCTTATCCCTTTACTTTTAGTTAAGATAGAAGGCCCTTACTTACTTGATGGCGTAGAATTATCTAGTTAGTGGCTTACTCTCCCCTCCCCTAAAAACAGAAATAGATCCTAAAAAGGGTAGGCCTGGAACTAATAGTTACATTACAGATAGAAAGGAGCCTTTTTTCTAGAAAGTTTTAGTCAATATTGTATCCATTTTTATAGGGTATCGAGATACTAACTATAAGAAACGATAGCTAAGAGCTTCCTTGATCGAAGTTGATTTAGCCTCAGATCTATAAAGTGACTCTATGTTTGCTTCAATAACGGATGAATATATACAATAAAAAAAGGCTTGTGAGATGTTAGCTTTTGTAGGGTTTCCTTGACAAATAGGATTCTATGCATTGAGGTGAGGTATAACTGCAGGAGTTTGGAATCTTTATAAGTATTTAGGAGCTTCTCTTTAATTATTAGGGTAAACTAAACTTCGCCACAAATCCGTTTAAATATTTTTTATGCTATGAAAATCCATAATAGAGTACTCAGAGTAATCCAGAATTTTAAAACCATACAGGGTAACACCATTTTAAGGGGCCGCAGCTTACTTCATTTTAACTATATAAAGCTATACTATAAATAAGAGTAACCGTTCGTCAAACTCCCCTAACAATTTTCCTAAATTTGAATCTGAGAACTTCTATAAGAAGCACCTTACTATGCTATTTCACGGAGCTATACTGAACCACTCATGAGAGCATACAACAAAACTAAAGAATTTCTTAGTATTATAGTGTTTGACCGCTAATAAAGTCTTAATAGGTATTTCCCTGAGAAGAACATTTATAGATCCAGATAAAGCGCGTAAAGCTTCCTCCATTTCAAATAGTTTTGGGTCCTCCTATAAAGATACTAGCTATAAAGATACTAGTTTAGATTGACAAGTATAACCACAGCAAACTTTCCAGAGATAAAAAAAACCAGGCCGAAATTCTGATAGAATAGAATTTTATAAAGAAATTGAAATAAATAAGTTACTAAAGGAAGGTTGCCCCTATTCGCGACTTCTCGCCTAAAGTGCCATTCTATTTAGACACTAAGGGTTCAAACCTTGTTCTTTTTAGAGAGTAATTTTCTATTAGATAAGTTTAGGGGTTAGCTATTAACTATATTTGGATAGGCATCTACTTCAGGACTTTATCACAATTGTTTCCTTTACTGCAGTAAGAATAGGTCCTTATAAGAAATAAAAAAGGTTATCATAGAAATATCAAATAGGGGATAACGCAAGTTGCTTGGCAAAGTACAAAGTCTAATGGAGCTCTTCGGTAGTGCTCTACTAAAACTCTTTTATTCATTCCCAAACCAAAATAAAAGGAAACTCCTGTTATTAAATATCTGTTATAACAAGGGGCTTGGAAAAAAAAGTAATTTATAAATTTGCTGAAAAGAATTCTATAGAATAGCTAAAAAGGTTTTACTGATTTACACCTTCCTGTCAGTAAAATCTCTTATACAAAAGCACTCATTATCAAAAGTGAAACTTATTCAAAATTAAGAGTCGGAATTTCCACTTATAACACTTCCTTGTTTAGCACTGACAAAACAAACAAAGGGTTCTACTTGAGGTTGGTTATTTTCTCAATCTTGTGTTGAAAGTGGCTGTACACACTAGGAGAGCCTATAATACCACTTTATTTTTTATTTCTCTTTAAGAAATTGACTCACTTTACGGTGTAATTTTTACTATAGCGCATGTCAATTGAGGCAAAGAATATAGTTTTCGAGATTCCCTTTAGCTTCAAAGGGTATTTTCAAAATTGCAATGCTTTTTAGTTTATTAGCGCACTACGTAAGATTTGAACTTACGGCCTCCGGTTTTGGAGACCCGCGTTCTACCGAGCTGAACTAAAAGTACTCGTACTATAACTCCTATATGATCTAGCTTTACCTAACAAGAAAACGTCTCTAGCACCACCGGAAAGACTTTCTAGAATTAAGAAGTTAAGTAAGTAGAATACCTATTTATTCTGGACAAACCCTCTCGTTTAAGAATTGATAATGATAATAGGGTAGAGTAAGGCACTAAGAAGATTTACATGAGTTTGCGGTCACTTTATTATAAATTAAAAGAAGCATAGCTAAAGGGGGGTTTCCTTTACCATAGCCCATGATCGGAGTTAGAAACCCAAGGATTTCTTGTATTTTTTTTATTATTATAGTAGAAAACTCCACTTTATTCAAGCAATTCTCCTATAACGGTTACAAATTTCTTTTTCAAGTTAACCCGTAAAGGGATTTTGCACAGTATTACTCGAGGTTATTCTTTCCCAGCCCTAAATTGAATGAATCGCAAAGTAAGTAAGGATATAAATAACAGAAATTCTTTGAGTTTACTAAAATTCTCAAGTCAAGTGTTTAGCTAGCTCTAATACTTTCAAAGTATCCGCCTCTTATTATCTTATTAATTATTAAAAATTCCCTCAACTAATTGTCTAAGAAGCCTTGCTTATTCTTACTTATTTCTTTTCTGCATGGACGGGTGTTTCTTACTTTACCAAGTCGGTATAAATATAAGAAAAAACTCCCTTTACTTTAACAGGAAGCGGGTCTAGTCTAATAGCTAAGAAGAAACCCTTTATTATTTCATTTTATTTAAAAGGGATCTAACTTCTTTAGTTGAGAAACCCTATCCTATTATATATAATATAAACTAATAGAGAATTCACATTGCATAATCCAGAGTCAAATACAAAAGGAAAGAAAAAAAGAAGTGCTAAACGAGCTTACGTAGTTATTAAGAATGTGCTAGTCCGCTTTGCGCTTAAAAAAAAAGTATTCAATACAAAAAAGTAGACTCTTTCATAGATTCCCTCCCCGACCGGGAGCTTCCTAATCCTAAGTAGAATTTTACTATATTAACTAGAGTAGCTTAGGTTTAAAAGTTAAAAGAGACTCGACTAATAGTTTTTTCACAAAATAGAGTGTACCACTAAGAAAAGGGATACTATTGTTCTCGGGTAGAAGTCGGGTATAAGAGACTAGATAGGAAGCTTTTTCATAAAAAGAATGGGACCTCCCTCGGGAGAGGTTCTTCTAATTAATAAAGTTGTTTCCTGGATTCTAAGATTTAAGTTTATTTACGCAACTTTATAGGTACCTAGCGGAGCTGAAAAGAAAGGCTTATGTCGCCAGATAAAATTCGTGAGCGTATTTCCTTATTGTGAGTTATCAAGGGAAAATGTCTCCTATCTCTCTACTAAAACTTTCATATAAGATAAGAACTTCTAATATAAAAGAATAATTTGGGTATTAAGCCTACTCAAAATGGATGAAATTCCTGCCTAAGAATCCTAAGAATATAGAGTATACTTTGTGTTACTAAAAAAATAAGCTTCTAGACTTAATAAAGACTTCTCTAATCCTTTACTAAATATAATGAGTTATTTTTAACTAATCAAGTAAGCAGCAGCTCTTTTTTTAGCTATAACAAAAGAAAGCTATGCCCTTTCAAGACCCCGGTTATACTTAGTGAAGCTTTCTAGCTTAGGTCTTAGCCAGTTAGTAAGTGTTTGAGAATAGGTACCTGTTTAAGTGGGGTGTCCACACCAATTAAGTCAAAGACTCTGAGATTATGCCTTGATGCAAAGGTTTAAACTCTCTAACTCTCTATATGAATGAATCACAAAGTAAGATATAAGATAAGAAAGGGTCAAAAGCCGCCATACTTATATCGAAGGAAATGAAGGAGCTGGGTAGTCTTTATTCATTGGGTAAGTAAAGCTATTAAGTCCTTTTTATTTTATTAGTGGGAATGCTTCTACATGTCTCATCAAAAGAAATCGCTTATTATAGAATACCTTTCATTTTATACACATTCTATAAGCTATTTACTGAGCGAGATAATACCTAATTAACTTATTACATCAAAAAGTTTCGACATCGTGAATTTAGGGTTTGGTCATAGGTTCGAAACCCTTTCTTGTAGAAAAGACCTTATTTGTCCTATTATCGCTTTATGAATCTGTATTAGAAAGTCCTGACCTTATCCGACCGAAAGAATTATAGATCTAAAAACTCTTCTTAATGGACAAACTGCCACCCTCTTCTCTTACCTTTAGAAAATTACAAGAACCTAAAAATCTAGCCAGTTTTTTTTTTGATCATAGCCTTTAGAGCGCAGTAGATAGAGGACTGGATCAGTGTAAGAGATTGAGAAGTGTACTTTTAAGGCGTCTAGCCAGCCCTTAAATAAGAGCTTCTTGTCTCGAAACTTATTTAGCTTCTAGTATTAAAGCTAAAAGTTCAGGCTAGCTTTTTTTTTATAGTAGTCTGAAAGCTGTAAATACAAAGAAAGCAGTTCTATTTCATTTCTAACGCTACTGGAGTTCTAACTAAAGTCAGAGTTAAAAGAATCTTCTGCTTATTAAAGCCCTAGATACCAAGAATTAAGAACAAGGCAAGGTCTCTCAATTTGATACCTTTAAATAAAAGGTTGGAATACTCCTAAATTCAAATTAAAGAGTGACACTGAGTAAATAGTTCAAAATTGTTTTACTCCCGAGTTTTCTGTGAGAAGGTTTCCCTGAAAGTACTAGAATGTTTTTTATATTATAATTAAGCTGTTAATGAAAAAGGGTGTCCCAGTCTAGAGTCTTGGACTAAAGCTAAGGCTCAGAAACGTAAACAACCCAAGAGTTTCCTTCGATACATAGGGTATTTGACTAAAGGCAGCGCCCTTGTTAAACCTTTTTTGGAAAAGGAATTTCCCGTTACAATTCCTGCTAAGTCTATGCGTTATTAAGCCTTAATAATTGCTCTCTACCCGGTCAGTAGTAAAATAAAAAGACTTAAATAATTTTTTTTTTTAATATTAGCCGTTTTATGCCTCAGAAAGTATTTGAACTTCATATATGACTTTCCTATTCCTTGAAATTTGACACTTTCTAATTAAGGAGGGGCTCTTGAGATACAGTGTAACCTTGTATTTGCTAGTTACGCGCTTAAAAAACGGGGCTTTTAGAGTCTTGATTTAGAAAGGGGTTTTTGAGGTTTCGCTGGGTATTTAATATCTTAGTAGTCAATTCTTTTTTATGTTTTATATAAGGCGCCCCTTACTTATAATAGAGACTCCTGCGTTTTAGTCTTTTTTTACTTAGTAATCCAACAGGGTAGTGGTTTAGCAGAGCTCAATCAGGGTACTAGAACAAAATGAAGTGAAAACGACTCATTTTTTTTTCAGTTGACCCAAAAGCTTTCTTTTTTTTTTTGTAACCGTTGTCTTTAACCGAAATCCGGAATATAGAAGGAGCTTTTTAACTCTTCTCCTCTTTTTAGATTTGGAAACTGGGTTAGGATTTTCTTGTGACTTACTTTGGTTTTATATTCCCGGAATTGGTAAACCCTCGAAAAAACATAAGGAACCTGAAAGCAACGCTTACTTTTAAATTCCTAATTGCCCTTTCGAACCCTTTTATGGTACGTTTTAATTTGAAAACTTAAAGATTAACGGATCTAAATCCTTTTTGAACAACACCAAAACCAATTGTATGGCCAGTTTCGTGTGGCGCTTTAACCCACATGCGGGTATCCTCTAAGCCCTTTTCGTTAGGATTTCTTCCTATAAATCTTCGTCCTTCTATGTAAGAGAGCCTAAGAGCGCCCTTTAAATTTAAAAGACTATACTGGTTTGTTTCAGTTGGGAGTTTAACAAACCCTGTTAACATTTTAAAAGGAAAGGCAAGATCTAAAATAAATAGAGTTTTAGGGGGGGGGGGATAACAGGTTTCTAAACCGGAGCTTTCTATAAGGGCCTTCTTAATATTAATTTAATAAAGAGAAATATCTAGTTCTGTTCTCTATATAAGACTTTTGTATCTGAAATAGAAATGGAGGACTCTCTCGGTTTAGATATACAGCTTCTGTATAATCTTCCTTCTAAGAATTACACACAAATAACACAGAAAAGGACTTCAAAGAGCGTATAATACCCATAAAAAGTAAGCGGGGGCACTTAACTGCGGGAGGCATTTAGAAGCTTTTCTATTGTTTAAAGAAGGACTCGGTTAGAGTAAGGGCTCCTTGGCGTTGCGGGTTTATTGGTATTCTATTTTCCCTTAGATTAGTCTAGCTTATTAATTCAAACTTGTTGAAATATGAAATAGGAGTACTGCTCTACTCTACCAGGATATAATTAACTATTCTCTGAAGTTCCTAATCTCGGATACTCAAATTTTATAGTAGTAGTAGTTCCTGTTGTGACAAGGTGAAAGTAAAGATCTTGACGAAATGTACTATAACTGGGGGTATAAAGAGTAAGATCTTAGCTACGGGTAGCCTTTATCTTACTTCACGAACCAATATAACTTGGTAAAAGAAGGTTCTGGTAGCAGTAAAGTAGTACAGGATCTTTATTCATAAAACGAACGAAATATATGAAAACCATGTATTAAACAAGAAAAAAAAGCCGCTAAGGGTTACCACCTAGGTATACTAAGGATTAAAAAAAGTAAATGTCACAAAAATGGAAGGACTATAGAAGCGTTGGGAGTAATTTCAACTTTTTGATGGTTGTGCACTAGATTATATACGAACTCCTGGACCGGACCCCTCGAACTTAGGACTCTTGCATATCCTTCTGAATTCATTTGTGTAACTTAGTGCGTAATATCTGAGGGGATATCTAGATAAGGTTTACTATACTCAAGAATTGCGCTTGTTTGAGATCAAAGGGGATTTTTTTTTTTAAGTAAGAGGTCCATTTAGAATCATAAAGTAAAAACTAAACCCAAATTTCTTTCTCTGAAACTTCAGTATATTGGATTTTAAACTAGGTATAAAACAAGAAATTAGCTATTCCGGGATGGGGGCCTCTTAGGAAGTACTAAGTTAATGAAAGGGGGCTCCAGGTACCTACCTAACGAGTAAAATGAAAGTACAAAAGCCCCACAAAAGACTTGTAAAGAATTCTTACCATAATTAAAGATTCCTAGACACAAATAAACTAAGAGATTAGCAAGATAACCCTCCTTTTGTCGACTTCTACTGTACTCTAAAGCCTCCCCCTTAAAGTTTCAGAAAGCAAATGAAAGTAATAGCCAGCACTAAAATAGGGAGTACTCCTCCTTGTTGGTTCAAAATGAATATAAGCCATGTAAAAATATTAAGGAAGGGTCCTTTTTTTTATCTTATGCTTAAGCCTTCAAAAACCGAGACTTCTTATATTAGTCTTAAGACAATTAATTATACTCCTAGAATTTCTTAAATTAAAGAGTTCAAATCTCTAAAGAAAAAATACTGGGTTCACTCGTTATTTAGAATATTATAATAAAAGAGGCTTGAAAAACGGAAGTTCCTAAACCGCTTTCCAGTATCTAGAAATTTTCTTACATACCTGATTGGGAGACTCCAGTATTATGACTTAATTTGAAACCTTTGTAGAGCTATCTTCTAATATTAAGGACAAAACTGCACAACACTCACTCGGTGGGGGTATACTTGAATTAAGGATTCCAGAGAAAGAAAAGAGGCTCGAGTAATGCTCTGTTAGAACCTGATTTACTAAATCTCTCGCATATCAAGTGTCAAAGTTTCAATTAGATCTTGTTATACCCTACCCAAGCTCAGTAAACACCCCGTGTGGGCAGCCAGTTCTTCTCTTAAGAGTATCCTCTTAGTTTTTTTTGTAAACCGGAATCCATCTAACTTTTTGTGACATACTTAATTCTCTGTTAGACTTTCTTTAGACTTAGGTCTTTATTATTGATATTATTGAGTAGAAAAAACCCTAAGAATAGAGTTACAGGTGTTGAGAAAGACTCCTCTACTGAAATAGAGAGGAATCCCGCTCCCTTTCTTTTTTATTCCGTAATTATCGGATTTCTAGTTAGTCTAGTTAGGAGAATCTAAGAATCAGTTAGAGAATCAGATAAAGTTTATGTTATACCAGCTTAAACAGAAGAAGCATAAATGCTTTCCTAGCTTTCACTTGCTTAGTTACTCTCAATCCTCCTTTAGCAACAGTCCCAATAAATCCTAAGCTGCATACCTAGACCTATTTCCTAGCTTTACCAATAATACAAAGTCCTTCTTAGATCAGTTAATTGTTTTCCCCATCTATTTAGAACAATTATCTCCTTTACCGTCTAGACAAAGAAACTAAGGCTATTATTCTATTGAGTCTGACACCTTTAAACAACTAAACAGGAACCACCTTTCTTAGAAGCAATAGCTTGGCCTTCACAAATTAGAACAGTTCCTCTAGCAATGGAAATAGAATGAATCTGTACCTTGCAATACAAGAACAACTGTCCAAGCTAAGAGAAGATTCCTATCAAGAGAATCTGGTTCAAGGCTTACAAGGAATCTCAGAAACAAAGGGTTATTATAATTGACAGACTCCTTTGCTTACAACTGAAGCTCAGAAACCAAATGGACTCCTTTATAAAATAGTTAGAGTTCTTTATTTAATTGAGTTCTTCTCTTATACAGGTACTGAATATCCCTTTACAGGAACTTTCCTAAAGTAAATGTGAGGTAAATACTAGGATAAGGAATAGACTCTAGAAAGAAATGGAATCCTTTAGACCTAATTAAGGCTCTGGCAATTTATTTGACTCCTTGTTAAACTACTACTAAACTGGAAGTAAGGTATTCTCTTTCCTTTAGCTTAGTTTAGCAGCAACATTTCCATTGAGGATCCTTACCTGCAATGTCATTAGGATCGGAATCAAGAGGGAAATTTAGATTCTTAGACTAGTTAGTGGTTTTAGTGTTAGGAAGAATCTATGTTATGCATCCTTTATCTGATTAGTTACTTACAGGTTTAGCTTCCAAAGACAAGATAAATCTGGTTTCAGTCTTAAACACCTTTAGCTACACTTGCTTGATTGGCAACACCTTCTTTGGCAGGCTATACAGATAGAGCTTCAATTCCTTGACCTTCTTTGCCAATAGCTGCACAGTCTCTCCATTAGCATCAACTGCTAGAGCTTTCCTTGGCCTAGTTAACTTTCACTTTTATTGTTTTCACAGCTATATAAAATAGAATGATTGATTTTCTTTTCGAGTCTTCCCTAGGGAAAATGACGTTGAGAACTTTTCCAGCTATATCGATCCTAAAAATTTTCATAAAAAGGGCTCTATTTTGACTTCGTGCCTAGTATAAGTCGGTTTTTTCCTTGTTCAAATTTGACCTACGGAAAAAGGATAAAGTGCATTTTCTTAATAGGATCGGTCTTCAATTCGAGAAAAAGCAGGACGCATATATAGCAAAATGAATCAAACTCAATTTCTTAATAGAGACAGACTCTGATTCTCAAAAAAGTAGGATGCCTTTATAGCAAAACCAAGAAAACTTGACTATTTGCTCCCTTTCTTTTCTTTTGCATTCATTACCTGACTAAATAGGAATAGAGAGTTCTAGATAGTACACTAGAAGTAGAGAGTCTTTGTCTTTTAAGGATAGTTAAGGCACCTCCTTGCTATTGAAACTTGGTATTCAAAAGACTGGACAGGCTGCTTTTGACTCTAGTCAATGACTCATTTCTAGTTTCTTTAAGGGAGAATTCCTCCTTTTGTGATGGTATCGCACCTTGAAAACACTATGCTTTCACTAGTTTAGTGACTAGGTATTCCTTCTCAAATTGTATATAGAATTCTGCAACCTTGAATTCGAAAAGCAATTAGATACGTACTACAAAATCTTTCAGATTAGAATCACTTATATAAAGAGTCAGTCAATTTGTACCAATTTGTAGCATTCAAGCTTTTGTAGCATTCAAAGTAGTCACTTAAAATTCATGTTTAGTAGAGAATCCCTCTTATTCGCAGGGAAATGAGTCAAGTTGAAATCAATGAGTTTCGTGGTACATCGGGGAGTTTCAATGAAGTGGGAATGAACTGGACAATTCGTAGGTTTGCCGAGCGCAAGTCGAAGGTTCAGAAAGAGTTTGATTGATTAAGGTTTGGAATTTGGAAAAGAGAATAGAAGCCAAAGAGGGCTTTTAGAAGGAAGCCTTTAGGTTTAGGGTTAGTTTAGTAAATTCTCGGTTTCTCTTGCTTGAGCATTGAATTGAGTTGGTTTGCTTTAATTTAATATGGTTTACGTCTTAAAGCTCCCTTCTCCGAGTAAGACTTTGGCTCAATACCCTCCTTGTGACTAACTACTCTAGTTATTCTTAGTCTTTGATTGCCCTAGATTTTGGGTTCACAGCGTTGACTATACCGTTTTTTTTTTTGAAAGCTCTATTCATAACTATATTTCTTTTTAGAAACTGGATTATCCATTATGTACCACGCACCTTATAAAATACTTGTAAAAACCGTTCTTGATTGAAATATATGACACGCTTACTTGATATTATACCTTGCAAGCTGCGGTATACTACAATGTGAAAAGGGGATGCATATGGATGACTAGCATGAACTAAAAGATTCTTAATCTTTCGAAGAACTTACTAAAAGCTATCACAAATTAGGTATTGACTGCCCCCGGAGTTGACACTCTATTAACTTTTCTGCTCAGCTCAAACACCCAAACCAAGCCCGGAAGGGATAGTATGCACTCAAGAATGTATGAAAGCGCTCCAATTAGCTCTTACTTGAAATACAGCGTTATACGAAATGTCTAAAAAGGGTTACCCTTTCTCGTCAAGTCAAGGAAGAGGCATCAATCCAAAGTAAGTATCTAGTAAATGTACAATCTCAAATAGAGTCTTTTCATACCTATTAGCAAAATTTGAAAAACGAAAGTAGTGAAAACTTAGATCTCCTTATTCAGAATACGCTAAATTTCGGTGTGCAGCTAACTAACTAACGAGGGACCCTGTTAACAAAACCTTTTTTATTTACCTTTCGAATCTGGTGTTAACCAAGACAAACCTCTTATACTCTGCATCCCTTAAGAAGGATACCCTTAATATATATTGATATCTTAGTTAGAATTCTGTTCTACATTAACATTAGGACTTACTTTATTAGGACTTACTTTTCTGAAATTTATCTTACCTACTCGATATTCTAAAGGGACCCAGTTATACCTATAAATATCTTTAAAAAAATAACTGCTTTCTTAAAAAAAAAACAAGTGGGGCTAGAGAGTTGACGAATCCATGTTTAATCTCTCTTAGTTTACCGAGACAAATAGCCTTTAATAAAAGGTGGTATAACTTCTTAGTATTGTAGTTAGAAGTACCGGAAAAGAAACATATTAAAGTAGGATATCCAGTATTTTCAAGGCTATGTAACTAGCTGTAACACCCAGGCCTTACGGGGGCCCCTAAAGAAATTTCTTTTGTTGAAGCAAAGAGACACCCCCTTTATTCTACCGGGTTTCTGTATCAATCTAAAAATAATAAAAGCGCTTTCCTTTTGATTGAACTAGGGCTCTCGGATTTAGAAATAATAAGGGGGTCTTATCACTCACTCTAAAAGCCCTTAAACTGGATATGGGTTCAGATTGTATACTGTGTAATCTTAATTTGGGTCCTTTTCAATTGAACTTAAAGCTATTACAGATTTTATGAAATCACTTAGGTAGAGAGATCCTCTTTTCAACGCGCCAATCCCTGCCTTTCGTTTTCTAGCCTAAAAATTTCAGAGCAGGATTCTAATAACTGCGGATGAAGCTCAACCAAATATAAAAGAAAAGTTGAAACTTTAATTAACATAGGTTACGAGTAAGAAATTAGAAAGACTTTTTATAGGAAATACTAGACGAGGAGGCATCCTTTATACAAATTTAGTGGAAACTGCTAGTATTAAAAACTTTTTTTTTACAGGCAATCAACTCGGTTAGCAGACTACAGTACTTGGTAAAAACAATTCTAGATTGTTATAGGGGTGTGCTTTTCGAACTCCTTGTATAAGAAATGACTGGGCTAGGATTTGATT
The DNA here is from genome assembly GCA_036897505.1 of Pelargonium transvaalense. Classification (NCBI taxonomy): domain Eukaryota; kingdom Viridiplantae; phylum Streptophyta; class Magnoliopsida; order Geraniales; family Geraniaceae; genus Pelargonium; species Pelargonium transvaalense. Next base: position 18,647 of record JAYMTI010000030.1, on the reverse strand, counting down.
CAACAAGGGCTTTTCATTATAAATTATGAAGATACTACGATCCTTGCGGGGCAAACACCTTGCTTTTAGTCTTAATCTTTAGAAAAGGGTTCCTTTATATATAGACTTAGGCGGAAGCTCCCCACGCTTTATCTTTAAGTTTGAAGAACTCTAATACAACGGTAACGTCCTTGTGTAATTCAATATGGAAAGAGTTTGCCTTGACACCTAACATGCCTTTTATTTTAGCGGCCTAGTTTTTGACAGACAACAAGAGCTTCTTCATACCCTAGGTTTAGTAGTATTATAACGGTATTCTTAGAAAGCTTCCATAAAAAAGTATAAATATACAGTAAAGGGCAATCCCCTAAGAGTAAAAAACTGAAAATTGGAATATCTAAAGACTCCTGGGTTGAAGTTGTTATAAAGTCAAACTAATTAAAGAGTGGGTTTAAAATTAAGATTTATACTTTATACTGGGTGAACCCTTCGGGATTTTTACATTGACCCGTAGTTAGCCCCCTTTCTCGAACTTTTTAAAATAACGAGTTCTAAACAAGAGTCAGAAAAGAAGTCAAAATAGGGGAATAGTCAATGACTTAAGAGGTTTCAGTACTATCTAGCAAAATTGAGTAATGAAGTAAGTCCTAAACAGTGGTATCCTAATTTGAGTTGAGATAAACCCGCATTTAGATTTAGCTTAATAAAACCTTCCCTCAAAAATTCTTAATATCTAAGATTCTTTACAGAAAAATAAGGCCCTTATAGTAGTATAGTAAGAAATCACGAATACGCTTATATATAGAGTATGCCTTAAATTAACTTTTAAGGTATTTGTATAATCTTTCTTTTTTTTTTTTTATCTTATAGGAGTTGTTGGAGCGGGTTTACTCATAGGATATTTAGAATTCGGTACGGAATGCCTTGTTAACGAGAGTAGGCTAAATGTTCAATTTACAGTATGAGGGCCCATTATTTTCTATTTTCAAGTTCAAGGGAATGCTTATTAAATATAAAGTTAATTTTAAAGGGAAGCCGTTCACAAACGCCTGCTTGCCAGGGGGTAAAAACTTCTCAGCAACCGAATAATTAGGAATCCATAAATGTATAATACGTGCTGCCATAGCTTAACTAAGTGAGTCACAACACAAAAGGGCTTTATTAAACCTAGGTTTTTTCTAAGACGCCTCTAGCTAATGTTTTGGAATACACCTAAATATCTATGAGATTAAAAACATGGATTAATCAGTCATTCGCGGAGCTAAAAGACTATAACCGCTTTGGTTGAACCAGATTTTCCGAGCTATACTTGTTAAAATTACGAATCTGGGTGTTGCAGAAGAGCTATTAATAGAAAAACGGATAAATTGAGATGTAAAGGGAATCCAACTTTGGAAATAGAGTTATATAAAAGAAATCTAGAGAATCCGGGTCAACCCCTAATGGCAAGTAATTTCAATTATACAGAGGAACTTTTCAAAGACTTTGATTGGTGTTGGTTTATACTCGGCAATAAATAGGCTTGCCTAACCCCGCAAGACCTAGAATTTTAGTTACCTTAATACTTCAGCAACCTGGACTTGTATAGAACCCACGGAAGTCTCTCTCTATCCGAAAAAACTCATGAGGAGTCAATCCTATAGACATTACCGCTAGACATAGACTCTTCTAAATAATGAAGGTTACTTCTTTACTTGCCTTCTATTCCTTATCCTTATTAATAAAGGCCCTGAATCGCTTAAGATCAACAGCTTATAAATGTCACCTGTAACCCCTTCCACAAGCCCAACCTTTCCTAAAAGATTCATAAGGGGCATGCTCGGTGCTCCTGACTTACTTGCTTTCTTATTGACTTCTGTAACTTTCTCAATAACCTGTACCTGCCTTCTGAATACCTTTCTTATGAGCTAAAAAAGCTCGCTTTGTAGCCCAACTCTCTATCACTCTTTAGGATTAAAAGCTAGACTCTGTTTCAGTATCTTACTCAAAGCTCTTATTATATTCTGTATCCTGATAGTTTTCTTAGTCTTATGGGGTATATTCTTTGTATTGGTATGGGTCTTCTTATAACCTGCAGCTAGTATGGTATTACTCTTTATATTCATATTCCCTGTATTATATAGTGTAATAGAGAGTAATAGCTATGAATCTTCCTCTTGGTTGTAGCTAGCACTGTGTAGAGGAATAAGACTTATAGATTATAGGTAAGTTTTTGTACCCGACTGAAGTGTAACGGAGGGAAATGCACAATAGTATTATAGATAGTAAAACTACACGCTAAAAGACCTACAACATCAAGAAAACAGGCTTAAACTTGACTTCATGCTTTCCTTAGCCTTAAGTTCTTTATACCACCTTTTCCACTATCCGAAATGAGCTACGCTTTAGTATTAGGGACCCCCGCGGATGCGGATACTTTCACATTTGAATGAAATCTCGTGTATCATACAACTACAATACTAAAAGCTAGAACATGTCTAAAAAGCGAAGCTTCTTGAATTCATTCATAATAAGTTAATAATAAAATTCCTTGTTATATCCAGAGGCCCCTGCTAAAAAGGGTATATCTAATTAGGTCCACTAACTAGCAGGCATTTATTACGTTCTAAAGTCAATCAAATATAACACTGCACAATTCTCTTTGTTCCTACCTATAATTACATCAAATAATTCATAGAAAGTTTATATCGGGCATAACCCTTGAGCCTTATCCTCTTAATTAATGTAAAAACTTTTTTCTAGTTTAAGTTTGATCTTCTATAAGTATATGCTGATACTTACTCTAGGTGTTGGTTACCTCCGAAAATTCAGAGAGGTCTACTAATGTATTTTGAAATCTCGAAGCAAATTAAGATAAAAAAAAAAGCTCGTGCAAAAGAAAATTAAGAATGACCTGAAAATTTGAATATTCTAGCAGTTTCGATAAGCACTTTTTAACACGCGGAACCTCACACTTAGATGCTTTTTTCGAGATATACTTCATAAAATATAGATGGGCGGACTCTCATAATTCTAGTTTTATTGTCTATTGTATAGCTTACTATACCCCACTGAAGTTTATGAACTAGTCTAACAAAACCTCTTATAAGGCTTTCCTTGAGTTTCCAATGTATACCATGACTCCCAGCCCTCGGTGGGTTGAAGGTAGCATCTTATCTACATAAGAGCTATACCAGTATTACTAATTTGGTCGGGACTAATATTAGTACGAAATTAAGGGATCTAATAAACTTAATAACACGGATTAAAAAAATCTATTAGTGGAAACTCGAACTTTCATACACCTTCACCTAGGAAATGAGTACCCAAAACAAGTTTTTTATTGGAAACAAAAAAAAAGAGATTTATATCTATATATGAATATCCGTATACTTATCCTTTTTAGCTCCGCATGAAAACCAAAAGCTGTAGATTGTATTACTTTTGACTGAGATTTAATCTTAAAAATTTTGTACTGGTTACACTGGATCTTTAAGAGGTTTTGCTTCTAGCTTTGTCTTTTTAAACTCTTTTACTTTACATAGCCGTGTACCCATCAAACAGGCCAAGGATATGTCGCATTATAATTATCCTATATTATTCGGGGTCTTTTTACAGGCCCAAATGAGTACACATCTTATATCTACTTATATCTATTCGAGCAAGTATGGATTTCCCAAACCTTTATTATGCAAACTTTTGAGGCTTAATACTGCTTTTTTTTTAGAAAGTCCTAGGATAATAAGTTTATTAGTCTCAATATTATACTCAACCAGATACTTCTGCCCTGGAAACCCCTATTCTAGGCAATGGAGGGTTCTTGTTAGAAGAGCAGCAGCTGCTTTAATACCAAAGCTCCTTAGATAACCTAATATTTTCATAAGCTTTCAATTGCCTTTCATTTCTATTTCTTAGACTTGCCTAATATAGTAAGTAGCGGAACTCCTCTAGACAACTCATATGAATATATTACTCCCCTAAATTTATTTTAACTAGAGCCCCCGGTATATCCTGTAAAAACTATTCTAAAAGGGACCTGCTTATCTCGGAAAAAAAACCGCTAGATTCTTGACAGGGAACTTCTAAGCTACTTACGAGAAACCAACTACTTTAGACTGACTAGGAAGATTGAGAGTCTGACCCATTTCAGTGCTGTTGATCAGTGATCAAGATTCATTTTGCTCTGATTCCCATTTGGACAGCAGCTTTCGCTCTTGTTTGTGCAATAATAAGCCTCTGCTATGGCTAGTAAGAAAAGTATAATAGTCCTCCATTCTATACAAACAATTGAAAACTTTTAAATATAAAATACGTACTAACAAATATACCAACAAAGGAAGAAACTAGTTGCAGAAAAGTTTAAGCTTTTATACATTTGTTTCTTTTTTAATGGAACAACTCCTTATTTTCAGTAAGACTAGTACGAAAAAGAGCATGTCATAGATAATAGGTAATATGATCGAAGTAACAGCTGAATTTCTATTTTAAGGGCCCCCTGTTTTGCCTGGTAAAAGCTCAGATAGCCTCAACTAAGTATAGTATATAGAATATATAATAATACTTTGTTTGTGCAATACTGCAACCCTACTGGTGGGCCTTATACCTGTCTTAGTCTTAAATAAAGAGAATATGGAGTATCATATAGGATAACCGATTTCGGCTCCCTATTTTAGTGTAACTTTGCTTTAGGCAAGGTAGGGTTTTGCGTACTCAGTGGCTTTTCGGGATAAGATCCAAACCACAATTATTACTCCCACAGATAGTCTGTTTTCAAACAAGTATTAATATTATTAAAAAAAAACTAATGTATGTAGTTTACTTAAGTATAAGAACTGTGACATAATCAGATGTGTCAATAATTGCTGCTATATGCGCTTCTATAGAGTAAAACCTCCCGAAATTCGTATTTTCACTCTTCTTGGGAGACTCCCATTATCATTATATTGTGTAAGCAGTAAGAATTCCAACACCGATCGATCTGTAGTACTGACTCTAGAAGAAATAGCTTGCTAAAGACCTAACTTATATTTCTTTAATATAAACTTTTAGCTAACAAGAACAGTAATCTTAAAAAGTGTACCCACCTAGAGACTTTATAGCGCTTAAAAAAAAAACTCTCTAATATACTAAAATAAAATTCTGTTCCAATAAACCATTTTACACTTCAAATATTTAGAAACTCCTTAGAGTAGTGCAGTATTTTAGTATACTGTATGTAAATGAGAGGTGTAAATTCTTAGTTTTTTTTCTAAATGATATGGTATTTTTTAATTCTATTAGGTAAAAAAAACTTGTTTATACGTGTCGATCAGGAAGGTTTTTATATGTGCGCTGCTATATATATATATGTACCAGAGAAGAGATAATCATAACGAAATAAAGTATAGCTATTAGTTGCGATCCTTTAAAGCTTCTTGTCAGCTTATCGCCTTAATCTTGTAATTGAAAGTCCAATATTTAGGAAATTGCAATACTCAAGTCTGACTATGAACGAGTGTATAAGAAGAGAGCTGCCCCCTATTATAGGTGTACGCCCTTAAAAAAAAGGGATCCTGTTTCAAGCTATGTTAAGACAAAAATAAAGAGGGCTATTTCTCCTCCTAAGACTTGGAGAATAATTTTACACATAAGAACTGAATCAAGTAGGTTAGAACACAAATCTTTTAGCTTGCATTTCGTAGGTTCGAATCGTGTTTCTCTAAGAAAAGCCCCTGAATAAGTCTATATCAGGACTCGAAATTGTTACATTATCCTTGTGAGATAGGTTGGGTCTGGTTAATTCAGCTGTTAACTCATAGGTACCGGTTCTTATTTGTTTGGAAAATGAAGAGGGGTCCTTCTTTTTAGTAGAAATCCATATTTTTACTATTTACTAAGGAGAAGCGTGCGCTTGACGAGCTTTATCTTTAGATTTAGAATTAAAGCTAAATATTTCTTTATACTCTAACACTCGATTGATATCCCTTTTAAAACCCGGACAATTATTTCAATGAAGTTGTTTATAAATTTACACTAGAATAACCAGAACCCTGCTATACTATAAGAGTTATAAGAGTACTGATAAATAAGGTTAGATTGAGGTCTATTTAATTAAGTGATTCCCCAAAAAGGGTTTCTGCTTAGTTTTATTCCGGATAAAGTAAGTGCTATATGTTAAATGCTCTGCATAGAACTGTTGTTAAGAAAAACTAAAGCCGAGAATTTCTAAAGAGGTACTCAGGCTCAAATTAAACTTTGGGCTTTACGGGAATATAAGCACTTCTACTGTGGGGATACAAAAAGGATTTTTTTTTTAAGGCATATCCCTCCTGTTATGTTAGTTGTTGTTCCTACTTTAAGAGAGGATAGAAACTTAGAGATAATATGAATACATTATTCTTCCCAGCGGAGGCCAGGTAACGCATAATAAACAGTGTAATGAGTATACATACTTTCCTTTTAACCAACATAAACTCCACTTCATTTACTCGAGCTAGACTAGAACCTGAAATCAGAGGAACTGGCAACTACTTACTCTTCGTACCTCTACTTTTCTTAGTCTTTGGAACTATCTGTATTTGTATCCCTAAATCTTTCTAAATAACTAGAACTATAATCTTGATAGCTAGACCTCCCGCTTTAGTGGTACTCTCCCTATGCGCCTTACTCTTGTTGCTGCCTGTACTTAACTTGTACTACTCTTATTAATTATTCTATTTGTTAGACTATTTATTCCTAAACTTTTTGTAGTTGCTATAGTTGTTAATAAAGGGGATAGACTTTTGGAGCTAGCAATATTACAGGGGGAGAGAATCCTTATAAGTCAAGTCTAGAAGGAGTTAGCCTGCTCGACCGTAAGTAGGAAGGAAAGTGCAAGTAGTATATAGATAGTACAGGAATACCTCATAGCCAACCACAACTGAAAAAAAACTTTGACTTCATTTACCGGAAACCTAGGACTTTAACCTCGGGCTCCCTAAAATAATAAGACTTTATCTTGTAAAACTAAAAGATTCCTTCAATCTCAAAAACGCGGAATACCCAAGACTGAGCCCTCCTTAAAAAAACCTTATTTATTATCGGAAACCTATAAACACACGAACAACAAAACCTTTTGTTAATTTCTTTACCTATTTTGTATAATAGTTCCTGTATCTGAAATCTGAATTAAGTAAAGTAAGCAAGAAGGGGAACTTTTACTATTACCCTTATTTAGTATTTAGTAACTATTTAGGTGTTAACTGGGCTGGATGGGGAGCATGTATTTTATTCACAGAACTTCAACTTAAAGAACTCTATTTTAAAAGACACTCACAAAAGCTAGGAATACCCTGGTTAAAAGAAAAAACACTAAAGATAACGAATACGTATTAAATAGAATAATGCCAAAGTTATTCTCTAGAATCGCTTAAAACACAAGCGAGGAGGTAAGGTGTCACCAAAGACTTTCTGAGTCAATATTTACTATATAATCTTGGATTGCTTATATTTGTCCTCTTCTAATTATATTATTCCTAAGGATAACTTAGACTCATTTATAACATAGCTACTAAGAAAATACACGAGTTCAAGTCCTATCCTATACCCTATATAAGACTGTAAGATATAAGACTGTAAGACCGGGACTCCTCCTTTACTTACTAAGACTAAGAGATCCCTAAAACTAATAACTATCTATCCGTCAAGAAAACTACCCATTCTGTTTATAGTGTAACCCAACCCTGTTACTCTCCATCTTCTCTAGCTGTATCTTATTCAGAGCTCTTATTTTTTCTGTATGAGAGTTTTCTTACTGTATCTTATAAGTCTTTAGAGCTATACCTGGAGCCTTCTTCTTAAAAGCTAGACCCTTACTCTGCACTGTAGCCCTGTAATACCTCCCATCCTTAGTCTTATAAAGTCTTCTGAGCCCCTCTTTTACCTATTATTACCAGCTTTCAGCTTAATAACGAAACCCTTAAAGCTAGACTTCTCCCAGTCTTTGTAGCTAGACCTTTCTTAAGAGATACACGGGTACTCTTATAACCTGTAAACTATCTCAAGGAAATTACTTTGATATCAACTAACTTGTAAGAGCCCGAAATCATAGACACCAGGACTTTTATAAGGGCTTTTTTTTTAGCTTTAGCCTAAACAGTTAGCTATTCGTTTTCCTATAAACCCATTGCTTAGGCTTAGTTAGAATTTGATCTGGAACTGAGGAAAGTAGAATTCCTTTCAAATTGAATAGTCCCTTGTGACTTATTACACTGAATCGGGAAGAAAAAAGCCTTCACTTTAGAGTTTATGACTTGACTTTAACTGAAGAAACAAGGCAACACAACAGCAACTCCTTCCTTTTCTTATTCCTGAATGCCTTTGAACCAGAACAGGTACAGGAACACAAATAAGCGGAATCCCTTGGTTTTAATCTTCTCTATTTCCAAAGTTCCCGGATACTCAAACAAGCACAGAATAAGAAGTCTATCCTTTGCTCCACAAGATTATAGAAAACCCTCTTACTCTGTACTAAACCTTATAAAGCTCAAACAAAATTGGAATTTAGAGAGCCCTAAAATGAAATTATATGCCTACCTTCCTTTAGTTAAGTAAGCCCACATACATAAACAACATAATATACTCCTTAATACTCTATGACCCTAAGCAGGAAAACTCCTAGGTTTAAGATTTCATTTGTTTATTTTATAGGTCTATTAAGGAAGTGAGATCAAATACATAAAACCAGAATTACCTATTATATCCCGATTTCCTTTAGATTAGATCCAGAGCCGAAGAATTACTATAAACTTTTAATCGTTCCCTGTGACTAACTGCTTATAAACCACTTAAACCGGATCAGAAGGACAAGAAAAACAAGCAAGCTTGCCTTTAGTTCACTTATCACTTACTTTGTTACTCTCTCTATCTGTATCTTTGTAGCTAAACCCGCTTCTTAGTCTTATGCGCTTTATTAACACAACTTTCTTAGGAGATACACCTCTTTTCTTTTCTTTGCTACTATACCTATGCTCTTCTAATGGGGGAGCTTTCTTTGTATTACCTGCTGCTAGTATTGTATTATTTATTCCTGGGGATTCCAGTTCCTTAAAATCCCCCAGACTTCTTTAGATCCGCTCTTTTCCTTCGTGAACTGAGTTGAGATGGAAAGGGCACATGAAAGCAGGTCCTTACTCTCTCTTTATTTTGTTTATATCCCTTAACTTTCCTGTGTCATAAGAAAGAACTTATAATTAATCAAAAAAATAACTGCCTTAGTTTAGCAGTGCTTCTAATTCTAGAGGAGCTGACCTCTTAAGTTAAGAAACTCCCCGGCTTTTGCCTCTAAAATAAAAATGAAATTTGTTTATTGACTCTCCTTAAACTTCAAGTTTAATTTACAGGGCATTTTGTCTAAATACTACTTTCCTAATTTTCTTTTTCTACTACCAAGTAAAGCTAGACTTTTTACATACACGTATTTGTAACTGAAATTGTATCTAAGTGGGCTTTGGTTGCAAGCAAAAAAATAAGGTTATGTATTATATAGACTCCTTTTTGAGGAACACGGGCCTAGAAGTACCCAGTGGATGGGTTCATTCAATAAGCGATATGATTTGAACCAATGAAATTTACTTTTTGGGTCCTTGTTAAAGAGATATACTCTACCTCGGGATTGATAAGTAAACCCTAGGATATAGAGAGTTCCTTTTTTCTAGTGAGACATACAAAAATCTTGCGGAATAACTAGAAGCTCCTTTTAATATATTATAGAAACGAAGAATATATACCCTTAGGATCTTTTTATACCATATAAAGTTAATTTACCCTTAAGTATAAGCCCTTCTTTACAAAATGCCCGGAGGTAATAAAGATACAAACCCCAAAGCCAAGGTATACTCAAACTTCTTGTTGTTTTGTAGTATTAAACCGATATGGAATAACTGAGATAATACACACTATTCCTCAATTTTCTTCAGTAGAAAAAACAGGCGAGCCTTTCCAAGTGTATATTACTAAAAGTAGTTTTATAATGAGGACTCCTAAAGAATTTTACTCGTAACTTAGCTGTATTCTTATAGGGATTCTTTTTTTTACACCAAAACATAAGATCGAGAATACCTGCACTAGTTCCGTAAGGGAATCCCCTTTTGGATATTAAGTATTTACAGTACTTGTTCTAAAACTACAAGACCTTGTGCCCTTTAGAACACTTAAGAAAGAAATAGGTATGGATGAAAGTTTACTGAGCTCAAACCGAGGGAAACCTGGTAAAATATATACATATAATAAAACTAAGCCATAAGCTTTACTTCTCTCTGAGTTCTCCTACTCCATAAGTAGTACAAAAAAAGGGGGAATAACCCATAACTCAGATCCGGATAAGAGTAAAATACGTAGACACACAAGACAAGATTTCACTATTAACTTGGGGTGCTCTCCGAATTCCGCAAGGAACAATCATAAATGTATAAGAGTAATCCAACCCAGTAGAATAGAAAGGTTTACCTATTTCAAAAATGGGTAGCCATTTGCTGGGAACTTTCCTACATACTACGACCAAATATGAGATGCATAAACCAACCTATTTCCACTTAACTTTACAAATTTTGAGTTGAGTCATTTCCGGAATTTCAAACCCAAATAGAAAAAAAAGGTGTATTGATTGTAACACGGGTAGATTTCTCTTTCTAGGAGAGGTAAGTCCTAGTATAGACTTTAGGTCTAGTAAAATTCTAGGTTGTTTTTCAAAAAAGTGCATACTATATACGTTGAAATGAAAAGCATAAATTTGTAAATCCTGTTCTTAAAAAAACCGGATTTTTTTTTTTACAACAAGTAAGATAAGAATTCCATTCCGAAATAGTAAGCTTAGTATCTTATCGTAAATCCCGGTTACTAAAAGGGAAGAGTAGTTTTACTATATAAATAAAAGGATTCCTTGCTAGTTCTAGCTAAGCTAAGGTTCTAAGGCTAATTTTTATGAATTTCTTAAAAACTCACTCCTTCACTTTGGATTCTTAAGATTCCTCTTTATTAACTAAGAAAAGACTTTGTCTACCCAGGTATTGACCCTATAAGATAACTAGGCTTCAGATATCCCCAATAAAATAAAGGAACCCGAGGAATTGACTTACTACCTTCCTAAAAAGAAACCTGAAAATGAGAAACCTCTCCCCCTTTGTAACTTTGTAAATCTCTTTACCCTTGGCTAATAAACATTCTTAGGTACTTGTTAAGCAAATATTACACAGCTGCTAGATGGTAAAGACAGATAAAAGGACAAGATATATAGTCCACGTTATACTATACTATACTATAAGGGCTAAAATAAAAAAGTTTTTTAAAACGACCTATTTATTGATTGCTACTCATATTAGATCTCAGAGTTTCACGAGTTTGAAGTGATAAAAGTACGGAATAGCTGTAAGTAATACCTTAAGGACAACCGCGGATACGTCTAGTTTTCATGTGAAATGAAAGAACTTAATTTTCAATTTTAAAGAGACCCGTTTTCTAAACTTTAAGGTGTGTCTAGTTCCTTAAGGCAAGCAAAAGGACTGTCCAGGTCATATGATTGGCGCGGGTTCAAAGCATGCTCCCAGTTAGCTAAGCAGAATCTGAAAGCATAAAGTTTCCTAAGAAAAAATCACTGCTTTTTAAATAATTGTATTGACAAAGGAAGATCCTGATAGAATGACTTTTCCTTTCTCGAACTACATTCGCAAGTTTATGAAATAACTGTTACTGGATCCTAATACAGAACTTAGTAAACAGCTTAAAAAGTGCCTAAGAAAAATTTCTTATCGATAAGGTTACTCTCATAAATATCCGGATTAAAAAGTCTTTCCTGGGTAGAGCTCCCCTTAAGAGTGCTGTAATACTATTAGAATGTAAACTGAGTTTTACACAAGGTAAGAGAAATCCAGGCTTTTGCTGATAAACGAAGGATACACAATGACCTGAGGAGCTCCATAATAGATTCTCTTTGCGTTGCGTAACTACATTTCTTAAATTTAAGAAGAGTTACTCTGGCAAGAACTTTTCTAGAGTTCTCAAGATAAATCCCCACATCTTGTAAGCTTGGAAGTACCCCGGTCTTTCTTTTTTCACACTAAAATGAAAGGGGTTTCCTATATTTCAATCCAAAATAAAGTCCTGTGAGTCTTACTGCAATTTCATGACCTTGTGAGTTTTTTTTTTGTAATTTTAGAAGCAAGACTCTCGCTCTGTTCAAAAGGAATTCCTTATAGATACTTTAGAACAATTAAACCTCATAAGTTACCACAGGGATTCTTTATTCACCTTTCAGCGAAGCTTCTTATATATAAACTAGATCCTGCACTAATAACCGCATCTACATAACATATATCTTGTCCTTTTCAAGGATTTTGTCATTAAGTACACAGGATTTTCACTCTTAGTAGTAAGAATTCCCTGTACGACCCCTTTTCAGAGTCTTAATCCACTAAACTTCATAAGCCCTAGGCAAACCTAAAAAACTTGTGAGTAAAAAAAACTTCCTAAAGGCAGTAGGGAATAAGAGAAACTCTAAAGCTAAAAAGTCAAAAGTTGCCTTTGGTTTACAGGGTTTCTTCAACTTCTTCGAGATAATAAAAAAAAGATGTTAGGGATTAAAAAGGAACTAAAGTAATGAGGTAAATGAAGTCAAGTGAAAGTCTCTGTTCTGTATTGCTTACTTATTCGGGGGCAGCCCTTGTAATATATAGGAATATGGAAAATGAGGGAGTCTCTAATATCTGGCCCATCCCCTTATCCCAGAGTAGATAGAAATTCTAAGATAAAGGGGGAGATTTCCTTATTGTTAGTTTAGTGTAATAAGAGTTCAAAGGGATTTTCATTCTCTATTTACAATCTGTAGGAAGAGACTTAGTACCGGTTTTCTACTTAATAGTTTTTTTTTTTTTGAGTTTAACACGAGTAAGGGAACTCTTGTTCTTGTACATTTCTATTTAAAGAATTCTCTTGGTAGTTATATAACTTTTTTTTTCGGAGGGCTTGCTGATAGTAAAATGCGAATAGAATTACTTAATATAGAACTTCTTTTCTAATACCCGGATCCCCGTGTGATTTTAAAAGAGCGTACGTAGGTAGTATAATAGATGAAATAGGTTAGTCGTTTCCTGCCCTGAGCCGGAAGTCTTGTTAATATCTCCCGCAAGCAAAAGGGGAACTTTGTTGAGATATCTCCTAACTACCATAGAATTTTTTATGCTTTGAAGAAGATTAATTGCAAGGGCTCCTGTATAGTAAAGGGGATTCCCGGAGGTTTAAAGATTTCTGAGAGTTTTCTAAATATAAAGTAGATTTTTAGACTTGAACAGGCTAGCACATGAAAAAGGGATTTCTCTTAGATAAATAAGTATTAAACCGAGGTCTCTAAATTTTGAGTAGTGGAATGGAAGCCCCTCTCTAATTTTACAATCTTCAGATTTCTATGAACTAAGCAATCTTAAGAGTCTCCGGACTCTTTATTACTCTATATATCTTACCAGGCATTTGGTGGTTAAATAAGAAGCTCCTTAAGGATCTAACATACATATTGTAGAAATTCAAAAAGGGTGCAGACTACTAAGAGTTGGAATTTAAAGCGCTCTTTTGTTAGTAACAATTAAGGGTAAGATTAAGTACTAGCTTTTGAGATTTGTATTATTACTCTACTTTTTTATTCAACCGACCGGAATTTTAGTGGTTTAGTGTTGAGAAAGAAAAAAACTCTGATAAGCTACTCTACTACACAACGAAAGGCCTCATAACTGGTAATTTCATTATATCGAATTTTAGTCATCTTTTCAAGTATTGGTTGTTCTTGAATAACTTGGTTAGAACCCCTTTTTTATAAATTTTTATAAATCCAGTACTAATTGCGGGTATTCTTATATAAGGCCAGTCCGGAACTGGTAAAAAAAAACTTACCCATTAGTAGGGGTTCTCTAGGAGTACTAAAAAGGGTGGATCAGATACTAGTCTCTCTCCAGTAAAAGATATTAGCATCCTCCTATTGGCCGAGATGAAAGCTTTTGTAATTAACGAGCGCTCCTTGGTAGTTTTAAGCTATAACTACTTCTGGTAGATAGAATTAATATTATTTAAGTACTAATACGAGGCTTGCTTGGGCTATATAATTACGAATAATGAAACCTATACTATAATTTGGGAAGCTCCTTTCTTAGATTAGAAATCTAGGCAAACTTGAGCCCTTATTTCACATCTTAACTGCAAAAAGGAAGCATTTTATTAGGCATACCTGGACTTAGTAAGGGAAATTCTATTCTTTGTATTCTTGTTTTGCAGCTAATGGAGGATAACTGATTCTGGATTCTATTTGTTTTTGTATTCTGTAAGCCGGTAAAGGATGATTCTATTTCTTTCGTAGATTCTAGAAATCCGATATGCTTAGTAAAGTGAATGGGGAGTATACACCTAAAAGGAACTTCCTTTTAACTTCCTTCTGTAGCTTATTCTAAACGAGCCAGGAATATAGTTATCTCCAAAGCAAAGAGGTATGAAAGAAAGACTCTATTCTATAATTCTATAATAGTTGAGGGAACTTTCCGAAATACACTTTCAACTTCTCTAGATAAGGGGTTTTTTAGTAAGCAATACTTTAGGACACCCTTTCCCTAGGTATTTTTTCGTGAGTTAAGTAAGTCCGCAAGAAAGAGACCTTCTTTTCCTTATTACTAGATTAAGAAAATCATGAGGAACAAATTATAAGATTCCCATTATGAAACTTTCAGAATTTGTTAACATAGTAATAGTGAGTATGTCTCTTGCTTGAAGGTTACCTTTACTTCTGCATAACAGCACCCTGCACACAATATCTGAGACTCCGCCTAAAGGAATCTGAGAGACTTTAAATCCTAATCTCGATCGAATAAAGTAAAGGGATACTCGGGTAAATTCGTATAAGTTCTTAAATTTTTAGGTTCCACTAGTTATAGGAATAGGCTATCTCTGAAGAAGTCTAGAATCACGGGAAATCTCATATAAGGGGTAGTCTAGAGAGAGATAGAGTCAAGGTTCCCCTTTAAGATTTTACAGAGGTAGGAAAGCCTAAGAGTTTCCTTTGCTAGAAATATAGAACCAGGATTTAGGGATGTTCCCGAGTTTAGTTCGTGTTAAGCGCTATGCTACAGTATTGTTAATTGTCAGTTAAGAGTCAATTTGATAAAAAAAATTCTTTCAGACTGTTGGGTAAGGTTAAGTTCTTAGAGTTTAATATTTCCTATTTGTAAGACAACTTTTCA
The DNA here is from genome assembly GCA_036897505.1 of Pelargonium transvaalense. Taxonomy (NCBI): domain Eukaryota; kingdom Viridiplantae; phylum Streptophyta; class Magnoliopsida; order Geraniales; family Geraniaceae; genus Pelargonium; species Pelargonium transvaalense. The sequence continues at coordinate 3,462 of JAYMTI010000030.1, read as the reverse complement.
CAAAGATTCTTAGTATATAAGGTATATAAGGCTATCTCCTTATTAAGGCGGATTTCTAATAATTAAAGGACTCCAGTAAGTAGCTTATTAGAACGGAATAAAGCAGCGGTTAGGCAACAAAATACTGGTTAGAATACAAGGATAGTTGCATAGAAGAGCTAAGATCCAGGTTTAAACAAGAGTTTTCTCGTGGGGTTCCTGCCGAAGTGGGATACAGAGGATACTTTGATATGTTTTCCTTTAGATAATTTAGAATTGGCTGTGAACTTATTAACTTTTATAAATAGGTCTGTACCTTGAGATTTCTACTTAATTTCGAGTAAAGTAAGGGAGCTTTTTTTTGTCTTATTGTATACTATGGGACTTGAACCCATGTTTTTTCTAGTAGTATATATTCCCCGGGATTCTCTAACAGGCAGTTTAGGGAAGTCTCTCTTAAGTCTATGATAGGAGTTGAACTCATGTTTTAGGGGCTTTTTTAAGGATATTAAGAAAGGGTAAGTTTTTTTTGTGTAATTTGTAAAACACTATAAATAATAAAAGCGAGAGCCTAGAAGCTTCTTAGATTAGACCCCTGGATTCCGGATTTTCCCGACAAAGCCTAGAGCCCGCGAAAAGTGCAACTCAGCAAGAACTCATTTTAAGGAACCTTGTCTCCTATCCTAATAGGGGGTTCTCAAACTTAAGCGGAGTCCCTCGGCTATTAGTTAGACTTTCTCTAGCTTTTTTCAGAATGAATATAGAATGAATAGACAGGAACATAACTATTTAAGACTTTGAATTGAGGTATCAGACCTAACGGCTAACTTTTATGATAACTTTTGTTTTGGGCAGGTATACACGGGAATTCCTATTCTCTACGTTACCTATTAAAAGCTGAACCGAGTTAGAAGCCACGAATTTGAATCTCATTAAGTCCTAAATTTTAACCTTTACACCCTATAACAAATGCCCAATTATAAAAAACACTTTATTTTTTCACGAGGGCCTGAGTTCTGAATAATTTAAGGTAAATATTAGGAGTAGTACCAACAGCGGATCTTATTTACAAAAGTCTTCTATACAAGGAAATAAATGTACTCGGGATTTTACTTGTATATCCTTATTAATACTCTTGATAGAGCCCTTTTACAAAAAAAACCTTTATCCGAGTTAGAGTTGGGGTATAGCTCTAGTGGGAGGTGACGTCAATTACTATAAAAAGTCCCTAATTGTCCACTAGAAACCTATGGCAGGGAATATACTTAATAGGGCTCACTTTAGCTATTTGCAATTTCTAGTATTAGTAGCGCTTCTTAGGGATTTCTTAGATGAGTACCCATTTTCTCTATATTTCAAATCTTATTGCTATAACCCTTAAAAATAAGCGAATACAGAAGTTTTTTCGTAACCAATAAAAATCACCTGCTTTTGGACTTCTCTTTTAGGAAACCTAGCTACAGTTCCGGGACCCTGAGAATTCCGGGGAAAGCGGTAAGGGTTTTTCGTCTAAAACAATTTTAGCGAGACACGCCCCTGAATGAAATTGGATGGATCTTTGGAGTAATATACAAAACAAATCAAGAAGACCTAACAAAATTGATCTGGAACTCCTTAGTTACCTGCTTTAATTTCCATGAAGTTCTGACTAGGTAAAAGAATTTAGGATCCTTTGCTTTGTCATAAAAATTCAATAAATTGAAAGCGCCTCGTTAAGAGGTATCCCAGCATTGAGATCCTTGAGGCACCCCTTTTTTATGAAAGCTGGTAGTTTCTTTCTTTCATATCAAGTACTTTCCAACTATTTAACGTTCTGCATTATTAGATTCCCTAGAAATTCTAAGAGCTCTCAGATATATTTAAGTGGGTCCTATTCATAGGGATCTCCTACAAAAGTACTCTTTTTACCCTTATATTAAGAAGGGGAGTCTTTTACTAATCAACTTTTGTAGCAATTCTTGTTCCTGGTCTGGTTGGTCTATTGGGACAGAGTTTCCCTTTATTTAGCATAATAGGGATAACTAGAGCTCTTAGTTAGTTAGGGTCTGGTCTTCGAAAGTCTAATATTTCTATTTGATTGAAAGCCTTTATACTTGAAAATTCCTGTACTTCATTTCTACATTCCTAAGAGCATTTTTAACAAATGAAAAGGATAAGCCCCCTTTATAGAACCCTACTTAGACTTTACTATAAAATATTACCTGTAGATCCAACTAAGAAGAAAAGCCTCTTAGACGGAGCTCCTATAGTTTCTAGTAGGGACTCCCCCTCAGTCGGAGGTTCTCAGATATCCTTATTACTTCAAGGTTAAATTGAAACTCAAGTTTAGATCTTTTTCGGGACTGATGAGACTTGAACTCACAACTTCTGCCTTGACAGGGCAGTGCTCTAACCGATTGAACTACAATCCCAAACGGCGTTTCTAACTGAGTAAAACTTTATGACAGGGCCCTATATTTAGAGCAGTAGCCCCTCCCTTAACCTAACCTAGCGGCAGCTTCCTAGAGCATTATTTAGCACCTATCTCTTTATTAGTCTAAATTAAATTGCTCATAATTTAAGTTAAATTGCCAAGAAAGGGGAATGCTAGGAGAATCTATGACTGAAAGCGCTCAGAGATATTTGTCTTCCTATACTCTATTTTACTGCTGAATAGAAAGTTCTTAATACTTTGGGGTTGATATTATTTTTAAGGGAGCGCTTAATTTCTAGACTTGAACCCACGAACGAATGTTAATGAATTACCCTACCTCTGTTCTATTTCTGAAAGTTTATATTGACCCTTTTTGGGTTAAAGTTTGATAATATCACGAACTGCTTAAACTTGTAACTCCTCCTAAACCTCTCGCTGTTAGAACTTTCTTGGATACAATTTCTTTTTTTTTTTCAGACTGTTGCCACCTTAGCTAGAAAACTTGTAAGAAATCTTTTCACAATAGTTAGTTTTTTTTTTCAGTAAGCCAAGGCACTTCTAAAGCCAGGTTACTTTTTGGGGTCTTTAGGAGTTCTAGAATCTTGGAGGAAAGGTTTAACAAAAGGGAAGAGCACACCGCCTTAACTGGGTAAGGGTTTAACAGCAGAAATAGAAACTTGGGTTTTAATACTAGCTTATGTTTAACCGGGTCCTCTTATAGTCTTAGAATTCCCTTAGATTCTCCAATTACTTTGTACGAAATTACTGAGTCTCCTAATTGCCGTTGTTAGGGCTTTCTTAGCAGTCTTTGTATTTGTACTAGCAGTCCCGTGGGTTCTACCTGTCTTAGGAGAGATACCTGTTGTCTTATAACCTGAAATCTGGGCCTTACTCTTCATAACTGGACCCTTCTCCACCTGCGGATAAGATAGAGACTGAGAGTATACTTAATAAACTGAATAAGGTTCTAGCTGTGTAACAAACTAAGTCCTAAGCATGCCAAGCAAGTGATGGTGCTAGTACATGAAGTAAGGTAAGTGCTATCGATGGGCGGAGAGTCTGTGTTGTTA